>JAWQUT010000219.1:13582-52664 GCA_033807755.1 Ellobium chinense
AAAACTGCCATAACTCATTTTAAAAAATATTTCAAAAATTTAAAGTTCTCCATACTCGGCGATGAATTCCTTTCCAATGATACCAAATCTTTCATATCTATGAAACTGCACCGGTGCCTTGCTTTCCCATGCCACCACACATATACTGTAATATTATAATGCTGTCTTCAAAAAACAGCACTTGAAAATGAAAACGCTATTTTTTTTTTAAAGCACATCTACCTATTACTCAAGGCAGAAAAGTTGTCGACTTTAGCTCATGGCATCAAAAATTGAGAAAGATTTTTGAACGCACCTCACAACTTAGATAACATACTAAAGAGGGTTTATTTTGGTGGGGTTGGTATAAAAAAGTGGGGCCTGATTCACACTTCACACTCAGTTACCACAATTCTTAGAAATGGATGTCAAGTTGCCACAGTTAGTAAAATACACTATTGGTGTTCCTTAATGTTTTTAAGGTCTGAGGCGCCCTTTGAAATCCTCCTAAAAATTGTTTAACCTGATGTATAAAACTAGGATGACCTGCAAAGTTTGACTATTCCAAAAAACACATTTGACCTACCTCTGTAAGTTCGGTAAAGAGCACTGGTCTGAGGACTCTGTTTTTGTTGATGTTTTTTGCAGCCAGAAACTGATGCTGTTAAGGGCTCAATTATCCAACAACAGCTGTGTTATGTGGTTGGCCACAGTATTACATGTGAGGAAGTACACCTGAAACAAGTAATGACAGATGATGTAATCATTCATTGGATATGGTTTGGGGAAGAAACAGATGTTTCTGCAAGCCTGTTTCAGAGCATCAATCTGAGCTCTTGAGATAGTTATAGTTGGTAAATCTGGAACTGTATTTAACTTTCCTTTTGGAAGGATATCCATATGTGGTAACTCCAACTACGGTCAGTACCTTAATTCCGAATAATGTACTATACAACCCTAACCCTAACCTTAACCCTATCCCCCTAATCCTAACCCTAACCCTACCCTTAGCCCTAACACTAATGCCCATCAAGACAGGAGCATCAGTCAAAGCGAGCGTAACTCCTTATCGCCAGTTAATACATATGGAAATCCCTTTTTTCAATCTTTACATATGGCTTGAGGTCCCGGGGACAAGTTCTACTTTATAATAAAAACAAAATTCCAGACAAAATTCACACCCCTAAACAGAACTCATGCCCACTAATATAACCCGAACCCTACCCCTACCGCCCAACCCTAATCCTACCCTTAACCGTAACCTTGATGTCCACTGAGGCCGCGGCATCAGGTGCAAGTCTCAGAATTCCTCCCTAAGAAAATGTGTGACCCTTGCGCCACAGCAGATGAACTGATATTCTTATACCGGAAGGATTTCCATATGTGGAAACTCCTACAACTACAATCAGTACCTTAATTCCGAACAATGTACTAGTGCGACCCTAATCCTAACCCTAACCATCCTAACCCTAACCCTACCCTTAACCCTAACATTAATGCCAATCAAGACAGGAGCATCTGTCGAAGCGAGCGTAACTCCTTATCGCCTGTTACCACATATGGAAATCCTCCCCTTAAACCAGTCTCTGCAGTGAAAGTGGGCAACAAATGAATCTGACACAAGGAACATATTGTGCAATGTTCCGTGGTCAGGAGACCACAGAAAAACTCAGTATTTCTCAACACAAGGGTACAAATGTGCCAAATTCAAGAGATCAAAATTATTTGATGCACTGGCTAGATTTGTTAACCGCGATGTGCAATAAATCTTGATCTAGGCCTAGTCTATATGATCATTGCAAAGGGACGGTAACAATCTCTGTAAGCCCACGCCCAAAGGAGACAGCCTATGATTGTACAAAATTAGATTCTTTGTATAAGCCATGAAGAAAATTAACAGGGTTAGATATATGCAATGGCACAAAGTGTTACAGAGGCTATCTCAAGGTATGAAGATGTCAATAGCACCTGGCATTTTAATATGCAATCTTAAATATGCCCTATAAAATCAGAAAACTGGCCATGGGGAGAGGGGAAAGGGGTTGAATTTTAATTTCAAAGGCTTAGACAGATGCAAATACATGTGTAGACTCAGAATAGGTGAGGTTTAGCCACTCAAGTATAAAATCTGTGGTTGTTGCTAGTGGGTAAGGTTACCCTGTTTACAGAGTGAAAAGACCTAACATATTAATTAGGTAGCCTGCTTCACTTCTATGTTCTCAAACTAACTGGTTTAGCAGTTTTAGGGGCATTTTGCTTTGTGTCAAAATTTGGAAGAAGAGCTAAACATGTTTGGAAAGTAATTTGGCCTGGGATCTCTGGATAACTTAAGAGGTACAGTAGAGTCCATGTATGTTGAAATGGGATACCTCCAATTTCTTATTAGTCGAAAGAAAAAGAAATAATAGTAATGATAGTTTTTATCCTTCTTTGTGTCTATTAATTGCCTTTGCATAACAAGAAGTAATTAACGCCTATTTCTGATCACTCCAACTGCCCAGTGCTGTCACAGAGGCAAAATCATCTCCGGCGTCTTCCCCACTTGGTGCCAAACAACGTCGACGGCTTGAAAAACAAACGAGACGGTACCGCGGTTAGAAGTAATAAAACTAACCGCAGTACAGGCGTGTATAGGGGGCGTATAGGATGTGTGTATTACAGCATCGCTGATAAGACAGTGGGGGAAAGAATGCGCGCAGGCTTGAAAAATTGATTGATAATCAAGCATCTCGGCCCAGTGCACCGTGACAGTATACAGGTGTAGCCTACGTATAAACAAGAGGCTGCCCTCGTGACCTCCCCAGTGTGCTCGCTCGCTCGCATACGGGTGATAACTTGAATTTGTCCTCTCAATGATGGCTTCCTCTAATCCCGCGAAGAGTAACCTCGAGACTGTTTCTATTTAGTCGAAGATTAACAAAGCATGCTCCAGGAAATCGACAGAGGTGCGATGTCAAAGAAGGCCAGAGCTGAGAAGTATGGCACTCCCACTAGCACGCTTTCTATGATCTTACAAAACCGGGAATAAGTGGAAAAAGAGGCGGCCTCCTCATTTATTGATCTAAAAAAGAGGATTCGACTCCGCAAAGCTGAGGATGTTGAAGGCCATCTCATCTGGTTTAGACAAGCCACAATCAAACAAGTGGACTTGCATTACAGTATTACACTATTTAAGGGGAACCCTACTCAAAGCATTTCTTATTTATACATGTAATAATCCCATTTAAAATACTTCCCCAATATGCATTCTTTAGTTACCTCCTCTGTTGAATTGCCGGCTTTCTCTAACTAACAACGGCACCGATTTAGTCGAAATATCGATATAGTCCATGGTTTGTTTATGACTAAATGAACTGTATATTTATCGTTGCGGTGCTGTCCTTAGACATTGCCAAATTGCCCTCGTGACCTCCCCAGGGTGCTCGCTCGCTTGCATACGGTTGACCAGTGTTGACTTGCCTTGGAAATCATGAGTCGAATTCTGATTGCTCGGACTCATTGGGGTGGTCCCAACGAATTGGAGTTAAGCGGACTCGACTGTATAAAACCTAATATATTCTAGACTAGAGTAAAGTCACATGTGTGCGCCACCACATGATGCGCTAAGGTTCTGTGTTTCTGTTTCTATTTAGTTTCTGGAGACTAACTGTTATGTCATTTAAAAGTATCAGTAAATCCGTTTCGTTTCGTGTGAATTCCAAGATGGCGGCTGCAGATCTAAGCTCTGAAGTGGAGGAAAGAAAATCTACTTTCATTTTTTCATGCAAATTAGAACTCTGGAACATGGGGGACACAACTTCTTAGAACGAGGCCATGGATCTGTATCACACTACACAGCAGTTTAAAATATGGTTTGAAGACTTCTCAAGCTTGTAGAACACATCGATTTGACCTACATCACAGCTAGATCCACATGGGTGGGTTAGTGCATTGATGTGACCTACTTTTGACTGAGGAACATGATGCGCCTATTTTGATTACTAATGAGGAAAGGGTTATAACATAGTCATAGTAATTTCACTAGATTAAAAGTAAATTTAAGTAACATACAACACAGAATGTATCTTCTTTACCTGTAAAAATGGTTGGTCGAAGCCCATGTGCGCGATGTACTCTCTTTTGATACTATTTAATACTACAGTCCTAAGTGAAGAACTGCCTACATTGGAAAACATATATATTAAAACGCCCAAACTTTCCCAAGGCAGCTGCTGGTCTCAAAAGAACAGTTTGTTCAACAGTGACAGCTGCCATAAGTTCGGAGGAGCACAGAGTTGCTGAGAAGGAAAGAGGAAGAGAAAAGGCGAGCCATCCAGGAGAAGGAAGACAGGAAAACAGAGAGAGAAGAGAAAAAGAAAAGAAAGGAAGAGGAGAGAGAGAGGTTAAAAGAGGAAAGGCATTGGAAAGAAAACAAAAGGAAGAAAGAGAGGCTGAGAAAAAGAGAAAGAGTGAGACAGCACAGTAGGAAAAAATCTTGAAGTATGAAGCAAAAAAAAGCAGAATGAGGGCAGTGAGACAGAGTGCGGGAGATAGTTTTGTTCCAGATGATGACAGTGGAGATGAGTGTATGGAAGAGATCACAGAGAGTTCAGTTTGTATGAGGTGCAAAACTGATGCCAGTGGCTTATAGGTCATGTGTGTGCTTTGTGACTCCTGGTTTCCTGGTGACTTTAGCATCATGTGACCCTGTTGCACTGATGTGCCCAACCCTGTTGCACTCATGTTCCCGCCTGACGGCGCATTGTGTGGCCGCACTACAGGTCAAACTTGCAGAGTAAACACAACCTAAAATAAGCACATGAGCGCTAATAGGTGCTCTGGATGCGCCAGGCGTTTGCACAACTGCTGGTATATGTATTATAACTATACAATGAAAATTAAGAATACAAGACGCATCAAAGTTAGCGCATAGACTATGTGACTTTACCCTAAACCTAGTCTAGCCAACAGTTAAAAAAAACCATTGATATCTTCATACCTTTACTTTAACTGTTTAAGGATTGGGCAGCTCAAGCTCTTGCCACATACACTTCGTAGATTTATCAACAAAATCGGTACCATTCCCAAATTATTCCGTGTTATGTGGAAGGCTTCTCGCTTACACTGCTAGAAGAGATTTAGCAACACCCTTGAAATTATTATTCCTATTTCATTCTACAGCCGGTTTCCTACTTTTCCTTTACACAGGAAGTTCCTGTACAATGTTGCCGGGTCAGATTTTATTAACGACCCAAACCAAACTTGAAAAAGCACACCCCCCCCCNCAAAATTACCATCAAACCTTCAAAATCAACCAAAAAAGTAGACTAGGCCTAGCCCAACTGCTGAAAAAAAATATAGACTAATGTAAAATGTTGAGAGATGACACATAGCAAAATATGAAAATGGGAGGAATTCCGAATGAAACCCATATCCCTAACAAGAATTCGTGCCTACAATACAACCCTAACCCAAACTTACTCTTCCACCCTCATCTTACCCAAAAATCTAACTCCTTTAACAGTTAATCCTCATCGCATACCGTCGCATACCGTCGCATACCATCCAAGTAAGTCCTTAGTACTTATAGTTGTCAGCCAGAAGCCTCAGTCACGAGTTTCAGAATTCCTCCCCTAATATAACGTGCTAGACCTAGACTAGTTTTGACGATAGAAAAGTTGCCTGCTAGTAAAATCGACTCAAAGAAAGTTTTACTGCGCTAAATTTTATCTTTTAATAAAGCGGTCTTGAACACCCAATTTGATTGAGAAAGTAGGCCTGTACGAGTTTTGAAGGCATGCAAAACACGTGGAAATGTTCTTAGAGCAAATGTTCAAATCTGAGCAGTACAACTAACAAAACCAACATCTGGCCAAGCAACAAGTATAGACTAATACTCACCAAATAAATTACTGCATGAGCGCAGGCGTTTAGAGGAAACACTGATTTGGTCTTGTAGCGTCGGTATTTTTTAAATTGTACAATGTAGATTTATACTGTCTAGTCTAGTCTAGTTTAGTTGAGAAAGTGAAGCCGAAATGATGATCCCAATTTCAAGTTTCAAGTTAGTTCAAAGTACATTTACATACTGTGATTGGATTGGCTGGTGAGTGAATACAAGTTCACGCTTTACGTGTATTTGGTAATTTCTCACCGAGACTAAGTGAAGTTAATGTGCTCTGAGCTAAACTCTGCGCACTTCTCTAATGCGCATCTCACTAGCACAAAACTCACGCCTTTCACACAGTGAGTTTGTCTGGATTGGATGTTGTGGCGGATATAGGCATGGGTCGAATGGGCCATGTCCCAAGGTCATGCTCATTTGATAGGTCCTCACCGATAGACAAACATGTTTAATATAGAACTAAGAGGAGTAGGCAAAAAAGAAAACCTGATGTATCTGTTACCCCAGATAAGACCTTCTTATTAATGATAAAGCAGACTATAATGGGCAAAACCACCGTGCAGGGCTCCCCTAATTATGGGTATGAATTGAATACAGAACTCTTAGGTCAAAAACATTCAATAACATGTTTTCACATTTTGCATATTTTAGTGTAGAACTGCATGGAATGCAGTGGGAGGAAGGGGGAGGGGGAACACACTATTCTTTGGCCCAGATCCCGCCCCCTTCCTCTGGGACCTAAATCCGCCTCTGCCCTTTCTAACAATGACACTTGAAACTCATGCCTTTCTACACTGCGCGCCTTTGGAAAAACAAGGTGGAGGTACAGGGGGAGGGAAGGGTGGAGAGGAACTTGCAACAAAATAACCAGTGTTATTTCTTAGGCTGTCAGTAGACCCCCCTCCCCTTCCCACTCTTCTCCTCAGGCGTCCACACACACATTTAGAGAGAGAGAGAAAGAGAAAGCGAAAGAGGTTGCAAAGTCAACTATTATAAGTTGTGGGAGTTAAGACGGTTAATTCGAAGTAGTTGAAGGTGCTGAAAAAGAATTTTTGTAGAATGGAAATAAGACTGCATGTATTTTTAATATAGAGTACTGCACTGAGAGAGAGAATACATAAAGACAGGGAAGAAGGAAAATGACACGCAAATAGACAATAAATAATTAATAAGAAACACAAAATGTAAACAAACAAACTGTATTCATTAAATATTTCCAAATATTAACATCTCACGTTTGAAATATAAATTAAATTATCAACAAACTGCTGCAGGTAAACTGAAATACATCGTTCCATTACTGTTTGTATCACACAACCTCATGGAAAATACTAATATTTCAAACTGCAGACAGCAAACATCCATTATGATCCACAGTATAGCAGTCCCATTTTACACTGTGTTTCATTATATCTGCACATCTGAACTGATAATAGATTCAGCATCACAAATTGGTACAAATACTTGAAGATCTCATACTGGACCACTTACACACAATAGACTGAAATTTTCAGTTCAGTCATATGGCCAAAGGATTCTCGCTCACATGTTGATTTGTTTACATACTCTTTGCTCTGTGCATGCATGACTGCTCTCCATTCATCAAGAGCAATCTGGTATGCAGAGCATGTAAACAAACCAAGTGAATGTGAGCTTCATTCCTCTGGTGGCCTGAAGGAACTGAAATACTAAGTGAAGTATATCTTTCAAAGATATTTTCACTTTCAGTCCAATGTAGACAATCAGGTTTATGTAGCTGGACTAAGAACTGAAATATCAGGCTCTTGATGACTCTGACCTTTCGGTATTGGAATTTGGCAAATCTGCAAGTATAAGCCTTTTTCTAGACATAATGCACATATTGTCCTCCACCATGTCTCTGGCTGAAAACTAACAACATTAAAACACTTCATGATGTGATAGAACTATTCTTAGAAAACTGGCTGAGGTGTCCCAGCACTGCCTGGGGATGGGGAAAGGGAGATTACATCTATCTGTATTCATATTCCCTTCTCATAGCAAAATCATTGTGATCAGACCTATAATAAAAAATCTGGTTTCATAATGCTAAATTGGCCAGTAGGTGATATGTGCGCACAGCAAGCTGCAATAATTGATAAATAAATATATGGATTACAGCCATGGGGGTTTCCCAAGATTTGTTAAGACAGAAGTTAAAACAGAATATTTCAAGATCATATGGACTAACAAAATTTGAAAGAGGACCACCTCTGGGGCAAAATGAACTTGCGTACAAAATTTCAAGCAATTCTGGGGAGAAACAGACATGAAATGGCTTTTTAAAAAAAACAGGTGAGTTTTTTTTCAAAAATAAAAGATGTATAATATTTCACTTTCATGTCCTCTATGCTGTTTAGCAAAAAAAAATGTTAAGTAACATTTGCTGAGGGTACAGCCAGCCATTTTCAGGCCAGTCTCATAGTACAACTGCGCAGACGCTGTCAGTTTTCTGTGAGTTAATACTTAATTCTTAAACAAGATGACACCAAAGACACTTTGTTCATTACCGTAACTTGAAATAAAAATTCTCTCTTCCATTTTCTCCTTTCACAACAAATCATCATGCTTATTCCACAACTGCCTAAGTCATTTTTGTTTGTTTGATGTTTTGAGTTATTTATATTACTATGATCTTCCATTTACCTTCTTTTTCATATTAAATCAATGTAGAGTTTTGATTTGTTATTATATCCCAATTTTACAAACTAAACCACACCTGCTTCATTGTTTTGCATTCAGCAAAAGACTGAGAGCGCTAAATTTCTCAAAACCTCAAAAAATTACTTTGGTAAATGTGGAATAAGCATGACGAGATGTAATATCCAAACGGAGTCAAATAAATATGCTGTAAAAATATGTTTCATTCACAGTACTCAATAGCAAAGTTTCTACAAAAGAGCACCCAAATGACAGTGTTAGGCCCAAACCTTCCAATCAAAACTGCCACATAATATTTATCCTTGGCTTGGGTGTTTGGGATGGTGTGATGTGGTGTGTGTGGTGGGGGGAGGGGAGACCTCTCTGACCTAAACTTCCTGAGCAGAGTCAGTAAGGTTTATCTCATCTTAGTTTAAAACATCTTATGAGAACGGAATATAAATTTGCTTGCTTACAGACAGTAATAAGCATACAGTATACTTGAGCTATTTATTTTCACTTGATCAATTCTTAATTCCCATTGCAGCGATTTATAAAACCATACAGATTCTTCATTTTAGAATGAGAACGATAAATTCAATGAAAAACTTTTCTGTGAATGAATACTGATACGAGGCATAGCTGAATATGCAACACTGCCAAATCATCATGCTCATTCCACATTTGCCTAAGTCAACTTTTAAAGTTCTGAGTGCTGTCAACCTGTTGCTCAAAGCAAAACAATGACACAGATGTAGTTTGGCTTGTACAACTGAGATATAATAATGAGTCAAAACTCAACATTTGTTTTATAAGCAAAAAAGAAGACAAAAGGATGAACGTAAACAACTCAAATCACCACAGAAATGAGTTAGGGAATGTAGAATGAGTGTGACGAAATGTCACATTTTTATTCTAATATCACCACACATCTCACTCGTTCATACTGTGAGACATCAACAGCATGCACCAACATAATTAACCTTTAAGTAGACTGTTGCAGTTCTTCTTCACTCTCGTCCACAAGCCTCATGAGTAATGATGTAGTTTCTGAGATAAACTGTCGCTTCTTTCTCTGTGTTAAAGACCGAACATAAGGAAGTAGTCCTTCAAACCATGCTAAGTCAGGGTCCTCCAGTTTCTGGCCTGGTGAACTTTGGACAAACCCCATTTTGGCTTGGTCTTGTTTGACACTGGGTTTATCCATCTTTTTCCGTTTGGCAGAAGGAATATAGGAAACCTGAGCAGTCATCATTTCCTCTTCAGGGTATCTAGAGTTCCATGGCTCGGATGATGGGCATATAATTCGCATTGAGGTGGTTGGCTGTGGGGAGACATTGTGATACTCCTCTGGTGATGGTGAGGCAGCATATGGTGGTGGGGAGTTGGACCGGCTTTGGTGTGCGGATGGGCTTGGTGCGGGGCTCATAGTCTCTGAGAGAGATTCATCTTCTGGTTCTTGCTTGATGATCGGACAGTGAGTCTCAAACTCTGTCATGGAGCTGTTGGCCATAAATGGCCTGAGAAACTCCATCTGTTTGCACAAATAAAACTTTTTGTATGACGGCTTAGAATTAGAATCTGTTGTGCCATTTGTTGAAGGTTTGAATGCTAAATGCTTGCTGTATGATCCTCTGATGTTATTCCACTTCTTTCTGATATCATCGGCTGTGGATGGAGAAAGGCATAAGTGAGGATAAACTTTTAAACATAATACCATAGGCACAGACACACAATGATTAATAAAATACAGTGGAACCATTCCCAATCAGCACAGTTGTAACAGAAACTTGGTTGTATCAGTCATAACCTCAATCCTCACTTTCCTTTCCTCTGTGATATTGTTAAAATAACCTTTTCATAACAGGTTTGGAAGATAAAAAACAACAGTTGATATGGCACACCTTCCTCAACAAAGCACAAACTTTTGCAAGAACAGAATGGTTTGACAGCCAATGCCTAGATGAAATTGTTAAATGTAATGTTTATAGGTTGACCACCTGGGTTTTTGCATGTTACATCAGCAGTGATTGCATGTAGCATCTAAAAATGAGTTCTGAAAATACAGTCCCTGTCTGCATGGTTCAGTCTGAGAACAATGGGACATGGTACTAACAGAGAAATTTTGAAAGCCCTTGCCGCTAAATTATTATTAAAGGAAGACTGCACCGTCCTACATACCATATTAAATCATATGATACCCTATTATTCCAATTAAACAGTCTTTCAAGTGTCTGTCATAATGATATAACACCTCTGCTGGCCCCAGACAACCCACAGGGTTACATTATCCGAAGTCCGAACTGTTACAACCACTGCGCACGTGGCGGCCATAAGCTTACGTCAAATATGTTCTTGCCACATGGCCAAGCTGTCTAGCCAGTGCTCTGTGGACAGGTGATAGCATGTTGGTATGAATGTTTTAATTCCTCTGTGAACAGTAGATATGCCAAACAAAATCATGCTGAGGCAATAAAAATGCAGAATACTTTTTCTGGCTTACACTATCAAACTTTATGTTTGAATTTGGAATACTAGAACCCTAATTAAAAGCTGAATAATACATTGTCAGTTAGAGGTGTCTGTAGCTGCTGGAACAAAAGTGACGTCAGCATTTTTGCCACAGGCTTCTGTTGATCGGGGAAGGGGAATAATTCTGGACGCATGGGCCAAACCCAGGTAACTCTAGCTCTCCTTATTGCGCCATATTACATACGTGCACGTTACCAGAACAATGCTCTTTTTCCCAAAATTGACTCAGTGGCACCGTAAATCATTTTTAGAGAGAAAAAGTACTGAAAAACGGAAAATTATTTTTGATATGCGTGTCCTACTTTAAGTTCGGCTGTATTAGACCTCAGTCATCCAGAACTTGCAAATTCTAGAAAAAGGCTAGAAAGGTTCATAAAAAAAAAAGCACTTAGGCATGGCTGTCCTTGCATTCTTCCACCTACTACTTAGAGAAAAAGCTGACAGGCATGCTTCTGATAATCATCAATTAGTTTTGAGTGATTGATTTAACCACAAGAATTTGGTTATGACGGGCAAATTATATCACATGACTAAATGCAAGAAAAGTTTGACTGCAAGTTTTTCAGGCTATTTCTTTTTCAGGTAAAGCAGAGTGAGGTAACTTGTGCAAAAAATGTACATGAAATCTTTTAGATAAAGCAATTTAGTTTTCCAAATTACCCCTTTCAGTTTAACCAAACTGGAAACGAAAGTAAGGGAGGAGTAGGAGGAGAAGACCTGGGACAATAATCCTGCAATAACTTGTGTGTAGGGTGTAGTGAAAGGAAGTGGCAGAAGCTGCAGACTTGCTAGAAGGAATAGAATTGTCTTCAACCAGATGTCAACCAGCACAACTGGCTTGTTTTGAGATGGCTTTTGGCATTTTGGATTTGTCCAGAGTGCAGTGATGAGGTTTCCAGCAATAAGTACCAAGCAACAGCTAAACAGACCTCCATGCTATTGCATGCACTGAGAAAGGCCTAGTAATAAAGTACAGTCAACTCCGCTTAATCGCCTTTTCCGCTTAATCGCCTCGTTTCCCAGGGAACCGAATTTTTTCAATAATAAAAGTCACTGGATAATCGCCTCTCACTCCGGATAATCGACCACTCTTCAGCGCCCGTGAATTCAAAGATCAGCGATTGAAGGGTTAGTTGACAAACAAATAATGTACACAGATGGTTTAGCTCCGCGACAGATGGCAGACCGGTTGACTGAGTGACAGCTGCCACACCAAAATAGGTGTGATAAGCCTTCCCTCCCCACCTCCTCCTCCCCTTGTCCCCCTTCGTCCCACGCCACGCATCACTGCCTTCGCCCGTCCGATAATGCTAATGCGCCGAAAGCCATATAGTCTCCTACCCCTATGCCTTGATTGCGATTGTCTGGTGGATTTCGGTTAGATCAGAGAACGTGTCATGTGGATAAATGGTCCATCCCGACCGTGCCATCTTACTCCTTATTATTGTTTTCTGCTGGGCTACTGCAATGTGGCCAATGAGAGAGACCGCGGAGATAAAACATTTTGTGTGCTACAACACCATCAAACTCGAATCTCTTCTGAGACTGGCAACGAGAAGGTGTCAATGCACGATATCAAACCACGACATCAAAGAAATTTAACCCCATTACCAAAAATGTGGCCAAAATTACCTTCTCTGCTTAATTGCCCACTTTTTCCGTGATCCAGAGGAAGGGCGATTAAGCGGAGTCGATTGTATGTGCTTACCTGTACTACCCAGTTCCTCTGCTACTTCCTCCCACACTGTCTCAATATGATATTTGTCTTTATACTGTGGATGACTGTGATCATACAAACATGGCCATCTCTTGACTGCATTCACAATTTGCTCAGAAAAATTCCGGTCTGGTTTCAGCATCTGTAAGGAAAATATTTTTTAAAATTCAAAATGTTACCTTATAAAAGCGGTGGGATGTAAAATAAGACCTATAAATGAACCCTGGTGAAAAAATTGTAAATACCCAAGACTAAGAAGCAACTGCATCTATCACTACGGAATGGTCCCTAATTAATACCGTTAACTCCACTTAACTGCATTCAGGAAAGCAACAACTTTCGCTTAATCACAACACATGACATAAAACAATACTTCTTTACAAAAGTCATAGGATAATTGCACCTCCTTTTACGCGCAACTTTTCTTAGCTGCTGAGGAGATGCGATTATGTGGAGCTGACTGTACCACTATGATGTCTACAGCTAACCAAACTTCAATCTTGCAGCCATTAAAGTACATGTACCTGAAAACACTAAAAAGGAAATTTATCTGCTCATGAATCTATGGAACAAATGAATCAACCCCAGTGGCAACTACATGGAAATGTAGCAGAATAGTGCCCATTACCTCTGCACAATATAATTAAGAAATGCCCATACCTTACTTTTCAGACACCCCTCATACTTCATGGTTTTCACTGATCTGAAAGTGGCTATTACTGAGATTTCTTTGTTTCATGATCTATGACTGCGGCGAGAATTTATCACTTTTTCACACTATCCTAAAAGAAGTTTAGATTGACCACCATATAAAGCTGTAAGAAATGTACATGAATAAGACTTATGCTCATTTCAAAAGGAAATCATAGCCCTAGTTGGCCTCCTCCACAAGCCACACCCATAAACCATTGTCCAACAGTGTTAAAGCCTGACATCAAAATATAATAATTTATAATAAAATTGAGGCTGCTCATATAAATGCTGATATTTCTTTTTGCAATTCAAATTGTTAACAAAATGTTGTTTTTTTCTCCCCTCCAATGCAAGATAACCAATTTTCACAGTTGTGTGGATGCCAAGAGTTCCGAGGATTTCTTCTGTTTTGTTGATGGGTTCCATAACTGAATATTGAGAGACAGGAATAGTTATTCGCTTCACAGCCAAATAAGTCCACATTTTTTTTTTTTCATAAAATTTAATCCGCATATAATTTTCACTTTACAGTTTCTGAGAAAACATTGCAGAAATGTTTGAATTTTCACCTTGCACACTTCGCCATTACTTGTGCTGCATGATGACAAAAAGCAACATTTGCTAGAAGATGGCCTAGACAGTGTTCATATGTGTTTGCAATCTTCTTCTAAATAGCCACTATAGTCATATGGCTATTTTCTCACAAATGGTCAGGTGGAAGGAAAATGTATGAGGGATGAGGTTTTTTTGAAGAATAATGTTGATTTTTTTTAGGCTGTGAAGGAAATATCTACCCCTGCTCATTTTAATGAGTTTGAAAAAAAAAAACAACTGCTTGCAACTGAAAAGCAAGGAGATGAACCTTTCTTCTTTGGGCAGCCGACAAGTGGGAAACCTGGCTGGCGATCCACTCATTCTCCAAAATTCTGGAGTCCCAAGGTGCTGAAGACAGAATGGCTGGAATTGGCATGGAGGATGGCACTAGATGCTGAGACTGGTGCACAGTTTCTGGTAGTGGGGATTTCGCCATTGACGAAGGAGAGTTTGAACGACTGTGATGCCCAGAGGGGCTAGCACCTGGCGAGTCTGACGGAGATTCTCCCCCAGCTTTGTGTCTTGAAGACGGGCAGTGAACCTCGTTTGCGGGTGTTGAGCATTTTGACATAAAGGGCCTGAGGAATTCCATCTGCCTACACATGTAGAAATTTCTGTAATTTTGTTTAGACTCATCCCCGGTGCCATTTGCAGCAGGTTTGTAACCAAGGTGTTTGCTGTATGATCCTCTCAGATTGTTCCACCTTCTTCTGATGTCATCAGCTGTGAGAATAAAAATACAACAATTATTTCTGGCAGTGGAAAAAACGTCAGTGTTAAGCTGTAGTGGAACCTCAAATTTACAAAAAAAACAAGCTTAAATATAAATACTTGGAACACAGAAGAAGGAGGAGAAATAGTTAAAGCAAAGGGAAGTTGCTTGCATATGGTCATTTAACAACATAAAGCATAATGCAGACAAATTTATAGAAATAGATTTTGTAAGCCCTGAGAAAGGCCCTCTTGGGTGGGACAAGACAGGGTTTGAATTAAAGCAAGTGTTGAGTAAATGATCACTAATACACTATCCATGTTAAAGTGAGGTTTAATTTTTTCGCACATTGGTATGACCTAGGAGATGCTAGCATCAAACTCACACAGCTGTTCCCTTTATGGGGAAGTGGCTATCTTTCAGGCTAATTGACAATATGGCTAACACTGGTTCACTGTGCCTAGCATTACTTATAAGAGTTGAGAATATTTTGGGACTTGAGAAATGCACTAGTAATGCCAAATGTTAAAATAAGTGACATCAGTGTCAAAGCCTACCCACCTGAACCATCCAACTCATCAGCAATCTCCTCCCATATAGTCTCCACATAATATTTATCTTTGTACTGGGGATGGCTGGTGTTATAAATGCATGGCCGATTCTTGACTGCTCTGACAAGCCTCTCTGCAAACTGTCTGTCATGCTTGTTCATCTGAAAATCAGATAATGAATATTGCATACAGCTGAAAAGGATTGCCATTTTATGGAAAAAAGACAGCATAGGTCGTTATTACTTTCTGACACCTTTGTTTAGAGTTTGGTGGGTAATCCCATCAAAGCTACTGTATATTATATCTGTATAATTTATAAAATAGACAACCAACTCCACCAATTATTATTATCTGGTAAAATGAAGTGCAAGGTAATTATTTTCTTGTCTCCTGTTAAGTGGTGATTTGGCACAAATGAACACATTCCATAAAATAGCAGAGGGTTTTGAGAGAGAACATATTTCAGGCCAGGTAAACTCTTACTCTATGGCTAAAACTTGCTCATTCTATCATCAGGTTAAATACAGTTCCTTTTGATTAATTGCAATCTCAAGCCATACTGTCTGTTTCACCTCAAAAAAATGTTCAGAGAGCACAATATGATATTCTCCACATCAGTCTCTTGATAATGACAACTTAAAATTACAACTTTTTTTCTACGTTTCCAAGTTCTGATAAAACAGAATTCATTCTCAAGCCACAGCAGAGGTTATGCTTATTGCACAGGAGAAAAATCAGTAAAATTACCGCATTATTGCCCGCCGCTTGCATTTTTCTTCCAAAATATATTGCACGCCAAATATCTCTGTACCCTTCTTAGGCTACAAAAATGACTCCTAATTTTATAAAATCTGTTGACGTTTACTTAAAATGCACATGATAACATCCATGAATGTGTCCTGTGTTGATGGCAAACTTTTGAAATAAAAGTCCGATTTCAACTGCTTTGTGTATGTCATTGTAGGAACTGTACAATGCCAAGGTTGTAGGTACCTCGTATTCTGTGAAGTTTTCAGTTGCTTGCGAGTTCTTTGCTTGTTCCTCTGTGCTTCCACGAGAATAATCTGGTCTGAATCGGAGTGCATGCCTCTCTTTAAATCTGCTGATCCAGCTGTTTGATGGAACAAATTCATGACCCATTTCTTGAGCAAGTGCAGTTGCTTTTGTCTTCAACAGCTGCATGCTCAGACGATCACCTTCGTCGAACTGTTGCTTTATCCATAGATACAATGCTTCATCCACATCTTGCTCTTTGAAAGCTCTCTTACGTTTTTGAGCCAGGTTTCTGCTTTGTGACAGTTCCCATATGTTTTCTCTTGTTCTTGAAATTCTTGCTACAGTTGTGCGATCAACATCAAATTTTTTTCCGATTGAAGTGAAATTGACCTTTCCAATGTCTTCTTGTCTTAAGATTTCATCAAGAATTTCCAGTTTGTCACGAATGTTTAATGAGTTGCCATGAAAAGGCATTGTTGCTCAGTTCTGTGTGACAAATGATAATCTTTTGTTTCTACATTCTACAGCCCTGTGTAATCAAAGTGATCAGAAGCATTAATTAAAATATTATAAATGATCACCACAAGTCTGCCTATATATACCTTAGCTTGTGGCAGGTACTAAAAATACCTCTTGTGGTAATAACTGTCATTTAATTACTAATTTTTTTAAAAAATCATCACCATGGACTAGCCTCCCATATTGCTGTATTCGACCCCTCCTAGCAACCCTAACTTACCCCCCCCCCCCCCCCCCCCCCNAAGAATGCCAACTGGATTTTTTAAAAAATGCCTGAACATTCCAGTCATTGAATCCATAAACCATGGAACGAGGGAAGTGATTCGAAATGTTTGCTTCATGATCCCAGCCATTTGTTGGTCTTGTTTTTACATGCTATAATTTCACCACAAACAAGAAACTATAACCAGTAAACTTTTATACATTAATTTATGCATTCATTTCTGGTGTCACCTCTGGTATTGTCTGAGAATAGTCAAATAATGTTATCTTTTATAATTCAGATTAACAGGCAATGAAAAAAGAAAAAAAAAGGGAAAAAATACATCTTAGTATAACAGTAAGTAATCTTAGCTATCATCTCACTTGGTAATATGGGTTTTCCTTTTCTTCTAAAGGGAAATTCCCAATTTTTCCTCAAACTAAGTCAAACCTAACAACCTAACAATATCTAGTTTGTAAAAATGTATTTTTCTTCTCCAAGCGCCCTTTGGTTTAATCAACTTTAATATGTTGATTTAATTACATTATATTGTAGCATAAACCTCATTCTGTTACAGTAGTAGTAGTGAACACTAAAATTTGCTGTCCTCTTTCAAACTCAGGAGTATTAGACCATTTATAGATTGTGACACTTTACTACATCGTCGATCAAACCAATACTGTGGATAAAGACTCCACTCACCCTTTCCGATTAATCCCCATAACTCTCTAAAAACATATCTTTAGCCACACGTGTGATGAAGAGTATCCAGCTCTCTACACAATCTGTACGGCACGGAACGTCCAATGGCATTTGTAGTAATCGTGTCTGTGTACAAACACGAAAGTATTTTAAGAGCAGGAAATAAAACTATCTACGCTCACAAACTAGACTATCAATAGTTACCCTTTGGCGTATTGACCTCTTTGGCAACAATAAATTTGCCGATACTGATAATGAAAACCTTGCCTCGTCGTAGGGTTTGCTCGAACCGGCGCTCCTAACGGAAATACACTAGACTATAATGTCTGACCGTACGTCAGCACAGATGAACAGACACTGCAGGCTGCAACACAGACTGGTATACACACGCGATGTGCTTTCACATTGTGCCTGGCTGGCTTCTTGTTCTAATCTATCTCGCCTCTTGCCTCTCAAGCCAGCCGACCAACCAGTTCGTCGCTAAAAATAGGTCATCCTCCACCTGGTACGCGTCTGCTTGCCATCTGGAGCGGGCCTATGGGGGATTTTGGGCCTGGATCTGTATCCGGTTGGCGAGGCGCATAGCACGCGAGCCAGCAGCACACCAGACGGCGGCAGTAACACAAAAGCCCTCCTTTCGCGATGATGATGAACGGTGGGGGTGGGAGCTTTATAAAGGTCGAAAGATCGCCTGAAGGGATGGGAGAACTAAGAAAGATAGAACATCCGGGCACCATGTGCTACCGATATGGGTTCACCCACATGTTGGTAAACTGACGGTTCCCGGATCTTGTGTTTGCCGGGGAAAAAAAAAAAAAGCGAGGGGTGGCGTCAAAACAGGCCTACAGGCAAATTCACTGTAACGCGATGCATGTTTTATAGTTTTATGAATGTGCGAGAAATGAAGAACTCATATCAAATTGGAAACCTGGTCCAGTCTTTGGCAGCCAACAGTTCTAGCCTATCTGATACCAAAACAGAAGGGTGTTCTGATAGACAGTGATAGATATAATCCTTGCATTCAACCACAGTATTGAGATGGGCCAGTTTGTGCATGAAAGGAAGCTGTCTGTGTTGACATCTATCGTATGTGCCTCTTAAAATTCCCTGACGTTTCTCACACACATGTAGGGGCCTAGTTTATTTCTGGATTATTAGGAAGTTGTTTGAAACAATGCAAACGTGAAATTTGTCAAAGTCATATTCTCTGCATGTATCAACCTCTGTCCCTCACCCCCCCCCCNCCCTTTCCAACAACAACAACAAAAAAAGTTGAAACAATACATTAAATTTCAAATTGAATGTCCCAAACCATTTTTGACGACTTTGATTTATGTAGGTTTAAATACTGTATGTCTCCTGGTGATATGTCAATCCGTGTTGTTGTTTGTTCATTAACTGTCTATAAGTTGGCTGTCTATTTGTCTGCTTTTATATTTTATGGACTGTCCATTGGTAATTATAATCCATATTATTAATTTTGTAACATTGTCACATTGAAAATAAACTTCGAACTCTAAAAATCTGAAGTCTCTGATCAGAGCAGCCGCCTCCCTGAGACTGTAATTGCCGCTAAAAACACAACCAATCATGGCTGGAATCAGGCAAACTTGTGTTTTTTATGATACGTTTTACCCAGGAAAATTATGTGTATGTTGAGGTTATACTGTAGACGTATTCAAATCTAATGGCAGCTCTTTCCAAAAGGCTATTTCTTCCGTCAAAACAACAACAAAATTAATAATAACAACAACAACAAACAACAAAAATACCTCTTTACACAGTGTCAGTGTTGGGAGGATAAGGATGGTCTTCGTCCTTGGGATCTCACGCGACACAGTCTGAATGGGGCCTTTCAAAAGGGGCCTAAGGGAAGCCTGTAGGTATGAAGATGCCAATAGCACCTGGCATAAAAATATGCGGGGGAGGGGTTGGATTCAAATTTCACAGGTTTAGATAAATTTTTATGCGAAAATACACTTGAAGACTCAGAATAGATGAGGTTTAGCCACTCAAGTATAAACTTGGTGGTTGCTGCTAAGTGGGTTATTTTATCCTGTTTACTGAGTGATAAGGCCTAAAATATTAGATAGCTCGCGTCCCTTCTTAAATTCTCAAAATTTAATTGGTTTAGGGGCATTTTTTTCTTTGTGTCAAAATTTGGAGGAAGAGTTAAACAATATATGTTTGGAAAGTATTTTGGCATAGGACCTTGGATAAGTAATTGCGAGATGTAAAACCTTATTATAGCCAACAGGAAAAAAACAACAAAACATTGGTATCTTCATATGTAGAGGAGGGAATCTTAGGGTTGAAGGTGCTGAATAGAAGGGAGCTGTGAGATTTTCTTCCGCGATGAAACAGGAAATGTGGAGGGGATATAATAATACCTTTAACATAAGAGATTTACATGAGAATCACCAGATTTATCCGTATATGATATTCATCTAAGCCTCCAAAGTGGGTGCAATTTCAGGGTCAGAGAAAGAGAGAGAGAGAGAGAGAGAGAGAGAGAGAGAGAGAGAGAGAGAAGGGAAGCCAGAGGACAGGCTTGAAGTAAAAAGATGAAGTGATGGAGAGAAGGGAGAGGGGAGTGAGTGAGGGACTGAGCGAATTCAAGGGCTTTGATGAGATGGGGGCATCAAATTTTATTTCACACCCGGGGGCAAAATACTTTTGTTCCGCCACTACGCTCTCGCAAGCTGATATTCAGCAAAGTGTGTCTGAGAGGAAATGAGTGAGGGAGGTAGAAGAGAGAGACAGAGTGAGAGAGAGAGAGAGAGAGAGAGAGAGAGAGAGAGAGAGAGAGAGAAACGGCCAGACAGTTAGACAAACAGAACAAACAGACAGATGAAGAAAAAGGGGGCTCTGCTGAACTGAAGGGGAGAACCCAGAAATCTTTGAATGACAATTTTAGTGTAACTTATCGTTTTTCTTTCTTTCTTTTCTTTTTCTTTCTTTCTTTCTTTCTTTCTTTTCTTTTTTTCTTTCTTTCCTTCATTCTTTTCTTTTCTTGCTTTTCTTTTCTTTCTTTCTATTCTTTTTCTTTCTTTCTTTCTTTTCTTTTCTTTCTTTTCTTTTCTTTCTTTCTTTAGTTCTTTCTTTTCTTTTCTTTCTTTTCTTTTCTTTCTTTCTTTCTTTTCTCACCTTGTTTCAGTGTGCATGGTTAATATCCTGGTCACACCAAAACATTGCCAGGCCTATGTTAACACCCTAACTTCGCCGCTGCTGCTCCGTTGTCATCTGTGTGTCGTCGGTGTGTATCGATTATGGAGTCGTGAGGGTTTCCCAGTGATTCCCCACATGATCCAGGCATGGGCTAACCCGTATTATAAATGACTTTTACCGCCATGACGTTGAATGACTAATCGCCCGCCTATTGTTGCCATTCTTAGGGATTTTTCCTTAGGGTAGGTTTAAATATCTTTCAGATGCCAATAGTCGTTGCCATTTTGATACCCTATTTTAAAGTTCCTATAAAATCAGAAAACTGGCTTGGGGGGAGGGGGGGGGGAGGNGGGGGGGGGGGGGGGGGGGAGGAGAGTAGTTGGATTTTACTTAAATCTCAAAGGCCTAGATAGGTGCAAATACATTTATAGACTCAGAATAGGTGAGGGTTAGCCATTCAAATATAAAATATGCGAGGTTTAGCCTCTCAAATATAAACTGAGGGGTAGTTGCTAATGCTAGATGGCTAAGGTTAACTTGTTCATTGCGTGAAAAGACCTTAAAAAAAAGGTAGCTAGATTCACTTCCGAGGTTCTCAAAATATAATTGGTTTAGGGTATTTTGCTATGTGTCAAAGTTTGGAGGACGAGTTAAACAATATGTGTGGAAAATATTTTGGCATGGGACTCGTGGATAAATTAATGAGAGGTGTAAAACCTTATATAGCCAACAGTGAAAAAGACATTGGCGTCTTCATAGTGATCCATACCTTTATGAAAATAGTTGTTTTTCTCTACGTAGGGGGAAATCGTTTTTCGTAAGTTGTTAGGAGAAACCATGAAATGTAGGATTAATTAGTGAAATCGCTGTTTTTCTTTTCTACAAAATCAAAATTATAGGATTTTCCCCAATTAATTTTTTTTTTTTTGCTTCAGTATCGCGCGTAGGGAAATGGAAGCAAAAATTATTTTCCCCGCAGGGGAAAAGCACATGACCAGAATGGCAACATTAGCCTGGCTACACAGAATCTGTTCCGGTTTTGCCCATGTGTTTGCCAGATGTTACACACGTGAATTCCACAGTCACGTGGTATCCAGGTGTTTTTCCCTCGACATTTTACGAATTCTCAAACCCCAGACCCCTCCTCCTCCCCTTTCTTTTTTGATTCATTTAATTTTTGTCCCTTCTTTGAATTAGCTTCCTATACCTTTATGCACGGGAAAGACACACACACAAAAAAAGCGACTAAGCCGAAGACTATCGTAAAGTAATTTACAAGTTGGCCTACTTTATGTACTTGATATACGTTTTGGTCTACTCAGTATGGTTGAAGTCCACCCGAATATTATATAAAATGACAGAAATACTTGTAATAATGAAAGTATTGGTAACAAACAAATAGAGGCAATGTGGCCGTTCAGTTGAGTTTGTTCTCACATTCTGAAGACAGTCAAGTCTAAGGTTTGTGGATTCGATTCTTGGGGTGAATGGTTTATGCATTATGTCTTTGGGAGAGGCACTTCACTCCTCTTTCCTGATTCCACTCAGGTGTGAATGATCTGATTTAAGAGCTGGAGGGCCCAGGCGCTGCACAGTGGCAACCAGCAATGAATTTGTTGTAAATTTCATTTGCAGTATTGTGAAATATGTACCATTATATATTATGTGTGTGTATTATGAAAGAGATGTACATAACAGTTTATGTCACTGTGGGGTAGTATAATTCCAATAAAAGTCCTAGTACCAGTATTTTTGAGGCACGGTACATACATGTATGTAGTTGCATAGTATAATTTACTATAATGCAGGGTGTGGCCAGAGAACTAGGCTGTGTGTTCAGTTAATCTTGTGGAGGTCTAGAAATATGCAAGTCACACACAGTCTACCACAACTTGGGAAAGCAGAGAGGAAAATTTCTTCAACTTCACTTTCAAAGATGTAGGGAGACCACACAAAGATGACCACTTTTATCAAATAGTTTTAAAAATGCTTGTGATGTCAGGTCTGATCTGATTGTATTTGGGCAAATCACCATGTTTTTTCCCCCTTTTTACATGTTCTGTACTCATAAAGGAAATCTCTCTGAAGACAATGTTGATGATAGAATGATAGAAAAGTGTGTCTACTTATTAATAAGGCCATAATCAGTTCACTACGCACTCCCCTCTCCCACCCCCCCCCTCTCCCGCACCTCTCCACCTTACAAAACCATAGCTTGGGAGAACTATTCCACCCTCCTCTTCTATTCTTTTCTCTTCATCCTGTTTTTCTCCTCCTATCTCCTACCTTTGTGGGCCCCTGACCCTTCTTTTCCCTCTCCCCACATTGTTGAGAGTGAAGAGATGCTGGGTGTGAACCTGACTTTATGAATGTATTCATATGGCAGCTTGGAATAGTAAGGAAAAGAAAGGCTTATATGCACTTTCAAAATTTAGCAGCTATTTTCACTGGCTTTGTTTATGAGTTTGGCGTTTCATTTAGCTTATGATGTACATGGGTACATCTGAAATGGCAAAAGGCTATCCTGGGTCCAGGCATTTCAGAGTGCCAGTGCTATTCATAAAACATTGGAACCTAAGGATGGGGCAATAAATATTTGCCGTGTAGGTGCCCTCCACCACGGCAGTCTCAGCCGTCTTCTAATTTTACCACTTTTTGCATACAAATTTTGCATTCTTGAAGCAAATTTTGGGGGTTTGACATGCAGTTTTCTGCAGAGCAGAATTTCACAGCCCTTACCCCTTCAAAAAAACGAAAAAGAAAAAGAAAGAACAGCAGACAGTACAGCCATTGTGCCCCTCATTTGACACTCTCCTCCCAGCTCTAAAGAATAAGGAATTGAACAAAACTATATCTTAAAAATGTAAGCTTTATTTTATTGCACTTTGCAACATTGGAAAGATAAAATTTTCAGTTTCATATTTACAATTGCGCTGGTGATCTCTCCCTCCCTGACACATACAAACACCTCTCACTCATCCATCCATTCTTTCTCAAAAATACCACACACAATGAAGGGTTGAACTTTCACAGCTTCATATATACAATTATACTGATGATCTCTATTCCCCTGACAGATAAAAACACCTCTCATCCATCCATACATTCTTCCTCCAATAAAAATACCACACACAATGAAGGGTTAAACTTTCACAGCTTCATATATATATATACAATTATACTGATGATCTCTATTCCCCTGACAGAAAAAAAAAAAGCACCTCTCACCCATCGATACATTCTTCCTCCAATAAAAATACTCCTCTCAATCTCTCCTGAACTACCCTTACACACAAAACAGTCAGAAGGTAACTTTGAGACAAAATCACATAACTGATAGATCACACTGATCAAGGAAAAAGTACTGAGCCTTCTGAGAAAGTAAAAAGAACATTCCATGTGATTAAACTAAGCCAGCTGAAGCCTCCACATGGCTAAAACAAGCCAGTGCTGCCCATTTTCCCATCAAAAATGCGTATCTATCCAATAACTATAAGTGTAACTCAGACTTTCATGCTTTCCAGCTGCCAGTAATTCAGAAAGGTGAATTATCAGAATGATATCAATAGATTGTTTTAATCTCAGTTTAATCCTACAATAATGGGGTGGTCAGGACTTGCACATTCTTTTTATATCATGTCTTGTCCTTCCTGAATTGGGGTATGTACAGACAGGAGAGGTAACCTGAACTGTATTCTCATGTTTCAGATGAAAACATGCAAACTTAGCATTTGTAGCAGGGGTGACAGCAGTCAATGCCAAAATTTTCAGAAATCAAAACCAACATATGAGTCTTTGTTCACAATGACAGTTGTTTTGTCATATACCGGTATTCTACATATTTTTGCTTGTTAAACTGCCCAGCTTTGTACATCTAATTTTTGTTTTCCGAAAATATTCAACCTTCTGCTGTTTCTGTTGCAATCACCCTTGCTGTAGAGCAATCAGTAACCACTGTTAAGAGTTCATCAACTGTCAAGCCATCCTCTTCTCAAATGTGCTGCAAAAGTTGGATTTTTCACTCTTTCAGTGGATTTACAAAATAGCTGTTTAAACAATATCAAAAAGAATTGAGGACTATGACTATCTGTAATTGGCTTCCACTGCATTTTGTCATGTTAACCCTGATGAGTCCTTAGCCAAGTCTGAGCTGAACAGGAATATTTTATTTTTCACCAAGCTGTAGATAAGAGCGTCCTGATGCAAAATTTGCAGAAATTTGGGAGATTTCAGCACAGTGCTGTGTGCTAAAATGCAACCATCTATGAACTGTGCTACAACTCAGTATGGATGGAAAAGAAGATAATTTTTTCTGACAATAAGCATAACTAAATCTCATTACTAATCAAATGCTAATATAAATAAATGGTTGCTCATAATGTGTGGCTATGTTATCATATGGAGCACACTAGATCATGGGATAGACATCTAAATTTTATATTTATGTGAAAATACCATGTTCTTTCATTCCCCGTTATTCTCTTTTCCCTCTCCCTCTTCCCCTTCCCCGCCCTCTCCCCAATCCTGTTTTTGGCTTGGTGTCTGTGTCCACTTTCACTCCTCGTGCTGTCCTGTCTTGCCCAAGCAATAGTGATGAGATGGAAGTCTGAGACAGAATCTTGTCCAAGATAGGCAGTTCTGATGGAGCCTGAAAGGAAAGGAATTTATTGAGAGAGTTACCATAGATGTGATTCATCTGTCATGAAATTCTCTGCACATTATGCTATTTCATAATGCAAGGGTGGAGTCGTATTAAGCGGCATTATGGAAGTGGTCATTTTCTGTCATGGGGAAAAGTTGGGGGTAACTTTTTCCATCTGATTTCTCACATACTTGGGACTATTACTTGGCTTTACCTATCAAAAACGGATAATTAAATACACAGCACCTTAGTGCCATTGATCTGAGCAGGTTATCCTCTATAATGCTGGTCGTTCCATCCACTGCTATGCAACATGTTCAGGTTGAAAGTGACCCTTGATGTAATTGATTGGTCACTGATCACCTGACATCAAACACCTGATAGCAAAGTGTTATACAAAATAGTAAGGGCTTTGCCTTGGGTGGTCTTTTTCATAGCCTGCTTCTGAGTTACTGAACAAAATAAAAATGTGTCACATCTATTGGTTGATAATCACGACTACAATGTCAATCAAACTTGCTCTTTGTCTCTCTTTTGTCATGTGGTTTCAATGATCTATCAACAGTATATTTATTTGTCTACTTAATCCTGTCAATGCTGATCTCTGGATCTATGGTAACTCTGATATGTTGCAGTTATTCTCTGACAGAGAAAAAGTCTGGTTTCTGAAAATGGTTATGAAAGTATACTTAAGCAGAAGGCTATCATGTAGAGCCGGGTGTATTATATACCAGATAGTTCCAAATCTGCTATTAACACCAACTGATACTGAAACAGAAGTAAACATCGACTGAACAAAACAAACCAAAAAAATATCCATCCAATTTACCTTAATTTCCTTTGGCCTCGAAAAGGCAGTCTTGTTGAAGCATATATACTCTGTAGATTCATTATCAAACATGTCTATAAGCAAGCACCGTGAACAGAGATCTGTGGTACTATTATCTGAGCTCGTATGAAGAAGTTTTGTCAATTCTGTGACAGGGAATTTGCAGTTTTTCACACTATAGCCTGCAGACAGGATCTGTAGAAAGTTTCTGGAGAGGACAAATAAAGCATGACAGGGGTTATCATGATTTTGAAACTGTGATTCCACTGAAATGCTACAGGTTTCAGCTACAACAAAAACTGAAAAATATAATTTGCAAATACTACACTTACTCTTGCTTTGTCATGTATTCTGAAATTAAATGCAGTTTATCCTCAACCAAAAGTTTTAACTATGTCAACTTCAAAGTCACCATCCTCATCATAATAATCTTTAAGGTTATTAAACCCTTAAGGAATTTTATTTCTCCTTCTAAATTTGTGTCTGAATATATCAATGTAAATACAATTTCAATAATGGAAATAATGCAGTAAAACTTTACAATCTTAAATTCCAAGGAACTGGCTTGAAATGCTGTGGTTTTGAAGCAACAAGATCATAAGGTAAATTCAGTATTGAGACAGGGAATAAAGGATTGGAGCTTTACAATTTCCCAGGACCACACTCATAATGAATACTCATCATTATCATGATCATTACTATAACAGCACTAGTGCCTTTGATTTCTGATCTGTACACCACTCACATCCTCAAAATCTCCAGGTGAGGGTTGACGGCACACAAACACATGGCACATGGGAGTTTCCAGATCATCTTTAGACATCGTGTGTAGTTTCTCAACACAAATGCTGTACTGATTTCATAACACTGGTGCAAAAGTTGGGTCTTCCTGTTTCGATGAAATTGAATGTCAGAGATAAAAAATTTCATTAGTTATAACAAGAGGGGACATATTTCAGGACTCTGCAACACGAAGTAACACCCATAAAGGTAAGAAAATCTCTTCAAATCTTTTTGCATTGAAGATCAAAGAATAGAGAGGGAGCATTCCTATATAGTGATGTTACAAAGTTAGAAGAGTTATAATTGGTAGCTTTCTTGCTATTATATTCTGAGCCAATTTTCATGTATGCACACTTAGGTGACAGTACACACTTAGGTGACAATGCACACTTAGGTGACATGCCACTGAATACTGAAAAATTCTACACACACCAGACTTCAGTGATGCTAAGAGAATACAGTTCTGCAAATTGCACTGTCTTCTGGTTAACTTTTGGAGAGATGATTTGCTGCAGATTATCACACACATAAAAAAAAACATTCTGTGAATATCTACGACAGTTTCTTGTGGACAGTCGATGCTTGAATAACACTTTATCGTGGAAAAATTCATGATATATAATTAAGAAGGATGGCTTAGATAAAACATAGGGCTTGATGTTTCTTTTGCATAATGCATGCTTTGGACTGGGAATGCCCGTAACACTTACCCAACATAACATACATGATAATGGTATTGCCTGAACTCAGGGTTTAGATGTAACAATATACTGTTTAGAGCAGATATAAAAGCATGGATTGTTAAAACATGAGCACATATAAAAAAACAAACTGTCAGAGCTCACATTTCATCTAGGCTGCTCAGCCAGAATACAGTTTACCACTACGCAACAAAATAATACGTCAGTCTGCTGATCAAATCGTCAATTCTACTCTTTAACCCTTAGGGAATTCACAATATGATCAGCCGATCGACGAATACATACTCTCAAAATCAAACATTACCTCAACTCAGGACTGAGATCCAGGTAGTGTGTCATAGCATGTGTGTCACCCAAGTTGTTTAGCAGGTACACACTTTCAAACTCTACTCTATTACCATGGGGACCAGGCGTGACCTGAGAAGAAATAAATACAGAGAATAGCACTTTGTTAAGACATCTTTGATAATTCCTTTATTTTCCTTAGCAAACATCATAAGACAAAATTTCCTAAGAAGTCTGCAATGGAGGGTGTTGCCTGCTGTAAGTACGCTACAAAAATGAAGTGGAGTAAATGAAAGTTGTGCATCACAACGTTCTGTACCTTTAACCATCAAGTAATTTACGCATCAGGAATGCTTCCCCTTAACACACCCATATGGCAAAGCATACTGGGATCGTTTTTGCATGTAGAAGCTGCATTCTCTGAACTACTAAATATTGTATATCATGTAACTAATATTCCCAATGAAATTATTTCTAATTTGAACAGATAGATAGTTCACCCTATAATTATTCTGCCTACCTGATATAAATATAACAATCTCTTTAAACATTCCAGTAAATGTTGCTGATTAATGACAGGATCAAACTCTGCGATGTCTGCACCTCTCAATCTGTGGAGAAACAAAACAGTGAGTGCAAACAGATTCATTGTGAGGAATCTCAAAACAATGACTTTAGATATTTTGTTACCTGTGTTGGTGCAACAGCCTTCTAATACAATGTTATCTATGAATGTATATAAGAAGATGAATTTAGGAAGCATCCTCTCTCTTCTTCTTCTTCATTGGAAGAGTAGATTTTCAGGAAGACTTAAGGAGGTTCGTGCCCGTGTTTTGGTCACATAAAAGTGGCAAAAGTCCCACTTCTCTTATTTTTTTTTTCACTTTCAACTATCTTGGTACGGTGAAACTCGGATATAACGAGGTCGTCGGGACCGACCGTCGGTGCTCGTTAGAACCGATGGCTCCTTACATGTATGGTCCACTGAAAATCATGTAAAAACTGTCAGTAGTGTCAGGGAGACCCATATACTAGATCTAACATTGCTAGACTGCTCGTTGCGGGTAGAGCGGAAGCGCCTTGTCTACCCAGGGGTCACCCAGGTAAACATGCCAGCATGCCACAAACCTGGGTGCCCCGCGGCGTGGCCAGGTACCACCATGTTTTAATAGTGGCAGGAGACGTCGCGGGCTGAGTGAGCAGTCTAGCCATGTTAGTCTATGTAGAGACCCTTTACTTAACAGGGTACTTAACTCTGCATTCAAATCAAAATTGCCTAGCGCAATGATTGGTCTAAACAACAGGCTTGGCCAATCATTAGCCGAGCATATCAATCCCATCTTCCTCCTGTCGCATGGTCACATCTCCACCGCATCCTTCCTGACCCCGCTTCTTGGCCTACTGCGCAACTAGTTTGTACCGGTAATCCTATTGGTAAATTACGACAGCGAGACTTGCCTATTGTTGGCAATTGTTATGTAGCCTAAACATTCGAGTTCCTCGTCGCTGAAAGTTTTATTGTGGACGAAAGGGTTGGTTACCTCGTAAGGGCAGCGTTTAGCGGATTTTGTGCTCGTTATATGAAAGGCAAGTTTACTATTACAAAGAAGAAAAAAAACCGGGGATTTTCATTTTGCTCGGTACATGCGAGAACTCGTTTTATCCGTGCTCATTATATTCGAGTTTCACTGTATGATGTAGTCGCCCATTGTGGTCTATATTTTTCATGTTGTTTCAGGCATTTGTCTATGATGTGTCTTGGTGAGTCAGGTATCCTATGATGTCTAGCATGCCTCTATCACATCTGTAGCCCTTGCCTTGAAGAACTACTGGGACCTGTAGATGACTGTCAGCAATCTGTAATGCCCTGTGCATTCATCTCCTGGCTGTTTTGATCCCATATTTAAAATGGTGAGTTAGTGTGGTCTAATCTAAACTGATTGGGGGTCACTGGGCTACTGAAATACATTCATATTACCCTCCTGCACAGGAAATAAGCTATCACTACTACATATTTAAGAACCATTTGTTTACAATTCAGTACTGTGGAATTATTTCTGAGGGAAGAGGTAGATTGTCATGAACAAAAATTTTATGCTTTCAATGAATCCAATCTGTTCAGTTTGGCCACAGGTGCTATTGCAAAGCTTTGATCAAAGCATAAAGTCTGGCAGACATCATTTGAGAACCTCACATTTCATAAAAACATTAATTGTAGATTGAAAACTTGGGTACTTGGACAAGGAGGCAGTAGAATATCATCAACGGAAGATAATCCCATCTATCAAATGTTTCTGACCTTTGACTCCCTGACACTGTATACTACACAATGTTTATATTTTATTTCCACCTCTGTGCATTTACATGTAGTGGAAAGAGGAACTAATGTATTGATGGGAGAATCTTGCTGAACAACCCTGTGTACTCACATTTAACACATCACTTTGCCACCAAACTTCACATTCTCCCAATTGAATAAGGGGAAAGAGAAAAAGAGATAAAGAAGAGACATAAGAGGGAAAGTAATAAGAGAAATACAAAAAGAAGGTAGACAAAAAAAAAAAAAACCAATGGGAACCATTGCTGGTATCTAATCTAGATCTAATGTCACAACCAAACATTTCCTATGAAAGTATCAATACCATACCATACCTGTATGATGCATATAGATGAAATCGCACAACCTGCTCCAACAGTCCTATAGCATCGGCACCTGTAATGCCTTGGATGACCATATCTTGCCTCACAGCTCGCAGTCGATCAAATACAAACTCGTAAATGCTGGACCAGGCAGGATGATCCTTTGGGATTATACTGAATGAAACAGATAGGGAGGGATTCTGAGCAAAGGGGAGCAGTTATATTATCATGATAATGAGTTAAAAGTCCTGGGGCATTCTAGCTTTTGAATTCATAATGACTAGCTAAGCCCACATACATGTGCATGAATACTTGCATCTCCATCAACAACTGGTTCTTTCTTCTGCATTTAAAATATTATTTTAATTCCTAAAGTACAGTGTCATTCACCTATAGGAGGCAGTGAAGGCAAGAAAATCCTAATGTCACACAACAGAATTGAAATGTTTCTAAATGTAGTGTGGTTTACTGAATCAGACTTTATAGAGATATTAGACATTGAAATACAATCCTGGAAAATGGATCCAACAATTTGAGACTGCTAACTGGATGAGTGAAATAAAATATCTGTAATTTATGAAAATTTGTTGATTAAGTGTATTCTGAATTTACTTTCAGCTATCAACTCTGGGCTGTTCTTTTCTTTCTCCCCACATCCTTCCCAAAACTAGCAAAACAGAACACAATGAAAGAAATAAATGATACTTATGAGTCTGTGTTTGCATTTAGTGATAAACACTGCTAGAATGCCCCTCGTGGTATCAATAACATCAAAAACACAATGAAAAACACACTGATGTGAATGTAAATAGTAGACCTACTGCTCTTGGAAAACATATGGTAATTAAATGATAATTAAATAGCTCTGAGACTAACCATTTATAATCAGTATTTCTAAACAAAAAGAAATTATGATATCAGTTACAGCTGTGGTCTTATAACTGATGACCTGCCTGATTTTTATAATTAATAACTGACTATGAAAACAAAAAGTGCCTGGCATTAACCTATAGTCAGCTCCTCTAGATCGCAGTCTTCTTACTCACACCATCCTTTCAATCAATAACAGTTTTCAGTCAACAACAGGCTTATGATTTCTATGATAAAATTAAATGGTAAAGTGCAATTTATTTAAATCACGATCTTTTCCATGTTGCCAGTGTGTTGTAACTGAGCAGTTGACTTTACTGAGTACAGATTATTCGTATTTTCACTAGACTATTGTCTGAATTTCTCCAGCCACCCAGAAAAGAAAGTATCCAAGATCCAGTTAGGAGCCATGTGGATTCTTCTACAGTATCTGGGAACAGGCTAACTCACATGGTGCTAATATGACATTACAATGATGCACCTGCTTGTTCAGGCTCAGGGTTTACCAATTTCCCATATGTTTCTCACAAGAAGTGCACATGGCATCCATGTGCCTATCTCAAGTCTCTAGCCCATACAGGGTCAGTGTTTTGCCAGTGAGCAAATCTCAAATAAGTACCAACTATCAGCTTACATAGGGCCCACTGACAACTTATGATATGGATATGCTATGATAGTAGTAACAAATTCCTAACCATATATTCATTCACTACTACCTGTCATACAAATAGGCGACTGTTTTCCTCAGAACAGGAGCAGGTCGGAGGTCAGATAGCTCAGTGTCAGCCCGACCGGCAGCTGGCCTTGAAAACTGTTTCACCACCTTTTCAGGGTCTCCTCTTGGGCTGAAAAAGCAAACAGATATGGTAAATCTGTTTATAAAATGCAACAATAGCCAACCCTGTGATATTACAAGGTGGGCAAAGTAACCCACAATAGAAAACCTTTGCAGCTCTGCAACATATGCTGGAAAAGCAGGGGTCTCTTCCAAGAGGTAGGAGGAGGGCATATCTTCAGCGAACCACAAAAATGGCTCGTCATATTTCATACTTCTGAGAGAATGCGGGGGAATATTTATATGGAAACAAAGAGAAGAGTCAGTCTGTACCTTTGCAACTCCATTTTGATGGAAAATACTGGCACATCTTAAGTGTTTAACCTGTAAACATGGACCTTGATCTCATAAACAACTTGGTACCCTTATTCAGAAATGGGCTAAATCTCTTATGCCAACTTTTTAGCACACTGATGATTATGCACTGTCCCCAAAATCTCAGAACAGGATCTTTTGCCTTTGGGATAATATATAAAATAAAAACTAACAGGGAATGGTGGTCAGTAGATCAGTATGAATTGTGATATTATAAAAAGTCTTTATAAACAACATGTGCATTCCCATATTCTTTTACAAATAAAGACTGTAAAATTAAAGTTCATGTGCATCTGGAGAAAAATCATTTGATATAATTTGACATGATATATATGATAACAAAAGGAAACAGCTGCCAATCACATAACAGTTTAAAAGAATCAGCATAGTATTTGAGTAATTTGACACAAATAATGGTGTGGGGCTTTATATGTAAGTATAATCAGTTTTTTTGAAGCAAGGCTTTCCCATTTTTTACTTAATCCATAGACAGTTGTAACTTCCTAAATTCTGGAAAAACATATGGCAAACCTTAAATAAGCTAGCTCAGTAACATCTACTTTGTGGGCATAGCACAACAGACAATAATTTCCAACTTATGCTCTGCTGTCGATGCAACTGCAAAATACATGAATTTGTGAGCTGCAATCACCTCTAAGCCAACCACATTCCCCTTTGTCAAATGAATATGTACATTTGTAAGTTCTATAATAATTATTTATCAAAATTCCCTATTAAACTCAAACATGACATATGGAATGGCAAAGTGCCATTACCTTTTTGAAGTTTTGTCATCATTATCTGGGATCAGTACTTCCAGTGGATGTAACAAGCTTTCTCTCTCCCTCCTGTGTAGAAAAGAAAGAATGTTCAAAGAACTGGAGTGGACACCACTCAGAGAAAAAAGGAAAGTGAAAATCTTATACAAAAGTAGAACAGAATTTTAGCATCTCAATGAACCATGTAATTACAAATGAAACAGAAGAAAAAGAAATACAATACATAAAGTTCCAAGTTTAAGAATGATTATAATGTACAGTTTTGTACACACCTACACTTATTTCATGCCGAGCGGGATTTTGGAACACCTTTCCAGCAGAAGTCAAAACACTATCATTTACAACAGTTTTGTACACTAGAATTGTGGATGGTTACCATTATGACTTAAATGTGGGTTTGTTAAATACATAAAAACCACATACCAAGTTGCATTCCTTTTAAACATTTTCAATAATGTCCTCTAATTAGATATGCATTTATATAATTTTTTTTAGTGTCTCTGTAAATCTAGGGAGCAACATTCAGTTGCCTTACACAGTCAAGGTATTGTCTGTATAAATGTATCTCAAGTTATATAAAAAATGATCTCAACAGACAGTAAGACTTAGACTTAAGTGCAAAATGTACACTGAAGCTCTCTGCAAAACAGTTTTATTGCAGAATATGATTCATGAAAGTGTTGACGCACCACATTAGAGATCTTATCTCTTAAGCTAGAAGAAATTCTGAAGAAGACTCACACCCCTATCTGAAACTCATGCAAACTAATACAATCAAACCCTAACTGGTAACCCTGCCTAGTATTTAGTACTAGTAATGCCCGTCAAGACAGAAGCAAAGTCAAAGCAAGTCCCTAACCCCAACAGCCATAAAGGCACGAGCATCACATTGGAATTCCTTCCCAAGAGTAAGGCTGAGGATAAGGTTAGTTAATGGCTCTACACTGTAATTATTACATTATGATCGCGAAAGAAGAGAATTCATTTTTTATCAATATCTTCGTCTTCATTTTCTGAACGCCGTCAAAGTCAAAGGCCCAGATTTCGCTTACGAAAATACTTACATGAGATATTCTTGCTTCGAGCACATTTGTTGGCAGGTGCCGTGAATGGTACCATCATTCGTCTCCATGTCGCTCTTTCAGTAGCAAAGCAGCCTACTAAACGGTCCAAGCCTGGGCAACAGAACTGAAAGTTGCAGTTGTTTACGGAAGAGGTTCATAGAGGAAGCGCGAGTTTATCAAGTAGTTTTTCCTTATACAAAAAGACAGACAATTATGGATAGAACAATATAAAAGTATATTATCAAATAAAGTAATTATCAGTATCGTTATAGCATATTGTGTAACAAATATGAATTTATTTAGGAAAATATTCTCTATTTTTTCAAGAGTTTTAACTACAGGTGAAGTAAAACTTTGCATTAGACTTTTTGTTACGGATGTTTTACCCTCAGTTTTTTACATAACATGCCAGGAGGTACAACAAAATTAATTAATTAATGCGTGCTATATTCCCACATTTTTCTGCATTATTGAATGTAATCTTATCTGATACGTAGGACACACTTACTCAAATCTCAATATTTCACTCAGTTTTATTTTTATAAAGCTCTCTATAGCTTAAAACAAAATGTTAAAATGATGAAGAGAGAACATTTTCAATTTTCGCTAAAAGTAAAGCTTGAACAGCATCACAGACACTACAGATTCTAAACATTGTATATAATTCGACAAGCTTCTTGGAAATATAATAAATTTATCAACAATACGTCACAATGTCTAAGAAAAGACGAAGGAGGAAAAGAAACAAACTGGGAGGGGATATCATTAGATGACGTTAATATTAAAAGGCAAACTTTTGTGTTTTACAAAATCTGGTACCTCAAAAACGCCTTGTGGACGATACCAAATACTAATAATTATACAGTCTGAAGCTCCCTTCACTCCTATGTTCGCAATTTGGCAAGCTTATGTTTGTCAATTTCATTCCAATCCTCAAAAAGATGATAGATGATTCATTTTCTTCGCCTTAGGCTAAAATTGAAGTGGCCCACTGTCAGGAGAAATTATATCTTAAATTGTATTTATGAAGGTACCCGAACAACCACTTTGTAACCAGACTGCCCATCATTTATCGATTACAGTACAGAGTAATCTAGCAACAACCCTATCCTCCTTCAAGGGTGTACAAAATGGTGTTCGGTCAAGCTTCCCGAGCCGTTGTAAGGCGATTTTCCACCTCCGTAGCCAGGAGGAGCCAAGAATGGCAGCAAGAGGGAGTCCCCGGATCTGTAAGTTGATGTCCCATGTCATGTGGTGGGTCGCCTGTGCCCTGATGTAGCGACAGAACTTGCCTTTTGTTTTGCCATTGTCGAAGGTCACAAAATTCTTACAGCCACGGCAGTCACGCACGCAATCTTGCGAACTCACACCGGCATATTTGTGCTGGTTTACAATTGTGGGAAGGAATTCCAAATGAAACTCACACCCCTTAATGGAACCCATGCTAGTTAGAGCCATAGATCCCTAACCTTAACCCCGTTTGGCCGTTCCTAACTCTACCAATCAATTCAAGGCAGTATCCTCAGTGCACGGCAATCTCTAATGACAGCACCGATGATACAGTTCATTTAGTCGTAGATAAGTCATGGAATCAGTGCTGTCGTTAGAGAAGGCCCAGTGCACCTATTTTCGCCAGCGGTATTTCCGCCACCCGCTAGACTAGCCTATAGAATCTGTGTATAGTCTGCTAGTTTTTTTTTGTTTAGTTCTTATTAATAAATATACTATATATAGATCTAACAATGGGGTTACCTGATTGCATCAAAATTTTTCGTTTGATGGAACAGTGTATACACACTCATACATGTTAGAATATTTTCCTGAAAGTCTAGATCTATGTGTATTTCAGATGATACGCAGTGCGTTACTATGCTTATTTTGCGAATCTGTCCATTTACTTTATGTAACACCATTTACACATGTTTTACAAGAAGATGACATTGACTGGGTTGCATGTGACACCTGGGATCACTGTGTTCACCTTAACTCAATAACATTTGCATTCCCCTGACAACCAGTGGCATCGGGGTTATCTTCCAGTGCCCTAGCGCCACTAGGATTGATAAAGAATAGTTTAAAATTGGATTGTGTTGGGGGAGGGATGATTGTAAGTTTTGGCTATGTCGAAGGACAGCATTGCAACGATATAATGATACAGTTCATTTAGTCATGAACTAAACACTAGATCGATATTTCGACTAAATCGATGCTGTTGTTAGAGAAAGCCTAAGTTTTTAGTTTTCAGTTCCAGTTCATCTTATGCTTGTTTTGCACAATATAGCACTTAAGGTGAGTTCATTTTGGGTTCTCCTTTATAATCTTCATGAAAATCAATATGCCACTCCTTCTGATCAATTATTTGCACCCATTTCCAACATATATTCATTACACATGAAAACATGATATCAGCCTTCCCATACCTACAATCTAAGGGGTGGCAGGAATAGATGCCCCAGTCAAGGACTGATGAAGTGAACCTGAGTTGAGTCAAATGACATACTGTGTGTAAATGGTGGTCGTTACCGATGAAGACCGTGCCAGACAAATCGATGAACCATAACTGGGCAGGCCTCATTTAACCAAATTTTCCCCCAAAGTTTAGCATTTTAGGGCCATTAATTACATCTGTGGCGGAAACAGGTACCACCAGGATATGTTACTGTCAGTCAAGGCAAGTCACCAACCTGATGTTTGTTGAGACAGGAGCATGAGATATAAGTCTCTAAGTCTCTTTCAAAATTTCTCCACAAGTGTGGAAGACTGCAAGAAGGAATGTCCGATAACTTTGTTGAAAGTGGATATAACATGGCATAATGTGATTATGATTATGAGCATAGCTGACAAGGTTCTGCCGGAATAAGTGGCATGCATAATTAAATTACCTTTTTGAAGAATTGTATCTTAATTGTCCTGGTTCTTGCCAGTGTAAGAGAAAAATCATGAGATCGGGAAGTTTCTTTCAGTTTCACAATTTCATAATTTTGGATAGGGTGTCCAAGCAGCTTCATGACATTCCCCTTTGAAAATTAACAGGTAGAAAATAACAAAGTACAGTGAGTGAGTGACTTAATGATAAGCTTCATACAACATGTTTACGATATTGAGAAATAAAAACTTTCTTGAATATACCTGATGTGACTAGTATAGCCCAAGAGTGACTCACTACCATTATCAGGTAAACCTAAAATGCCAGAATCAGGAATGACTTACAACTGAAATTTCACTCACAAACAGAGGCTCAGACTAAAGTAGTAGTAGAGCACAAAAAAACACAAACTCCTTGCTATACAAAATGAGTGATATTGCTCACTTTAATATAAAAAATTTAAATGTCATTCTAGAAACTTCTGGTGCCAAGTGTCTGGTACAGTGAAACTCAGTTGTAACAAGATTCAATGTTCTAATAAAAATCTCTCGTTATTTCCGAGGTCTCGCCATGTCAGTAAGGAGTGTAGGCCACTGAAAAGGAGAAATAATGTGAAGAATAGGCCTATAAATTAATGTTTTTGCAAGGCTACTTCCCCTGTTAGCAAAAGCATTTTACCAGGACAGCCAATGTTCGACGAAGTTTTTGAGGACTGGTGAGGAAGGAAAGAGAACTAGGCCTACTTTTTTTGGGTGGGGAAAAGGGGGGGGGGGCAAGGAAGAAGGAAAGCAGTGTTTTTTGCTTTTTTTTTTCTGTGGGTTGTTCTGGAGGAGAGAGTAGACCGCTTTTTTCCTTGAGGGGAAGGGCTTTACTTATCATCTTTTTGGTTTTCAGTGACTGTGAACAGACTGACTGCGTGGATACCGATACGGCGAGTGTAGGATCGTGTCGTGGTCACGTGGTGAGCGGGCCTTGTGTGTATCGCGCAACACGTGTGTAGGCTAGTAGGGCCAGTGTAGCCTAGGCTGACAAAGCAAGCGCGCTAAGCGAGGGACCGGCCACGATGCACACTGCGGCGTGTTGACATAATGACCAACAGTGTGCGTCTGGTGAAATTATATTTACAGCACAGGGCTGTACTGAAGCCAGTAGGTTATCACAATCGGCCATGTCCACTCAAAAATTCTCTCGCTATTAGTACCGGGGTTTTAATTATCAACGGTCGCTATTACAGTAATTTCATATATAGTTTACATAGCAGGAAAAACGGTGATTTAAAAATTTCTCGCTATTACTGAGTTGTCGTTGTTACCGATGTCGTTAAACTTGATGATCCACTGTAGTACTGAGGATGCTTGCTCTTCAGGGCTTGGAATATTTGCCAAAATTGTATTTGGAACAAAAAAGAATTGTAGGCCTGCTACTCATTAACCCTCGCTGTATGATGGGGTGCAAAAACACCCCAGCGCGGTCTTTGAATGCATCTAGAACCTTTATTTTTTATGCTAGAAACTTGAAACTTCATGGATTCCTCAAAATCAATGAGATCTTCATGCAGGTTATTTT
>JAWQUT010000219.1:52696-114711 GCA_033807755.1 Ellobium chinense
TTTTTTTTTCTGTGGGTTGTTTTGTAGGAGAGAGTAGACCGCTTTTTTCCTTGAGGGGAAGGGCTTTACTTATCATCTTTTTGGTTTTCAATGACTGTGAACAGACTGACTGCATGGATACCGATACGGCGAGTGTAGGATCGTGTCGTGGTCACGTGGTGAGCAGGCCTTGTGTGTATCGCGCAACACATGTGTAGGCTAGTAGGGCCAGTGTAGCCTAGGCTGACAAAGCAAGCGCGCTAAGCGAGGGACCGGCCACAATGCACACTGCGGCGTATTGACATAATGACCGACAGTGTGCGTCTGGCGAAATTATATTTACAGCACAGGGCTGTACTGAAGCCAGTAGGTTATCACAATCGGCCATGTCCACTCAAAAATTCTCTCGCTATTAGTACCGGGGTTTTAATTATCAACGGTCGCTATTACAGTAATTTTATATATATAGTTTACATAGCAGGAAAAACGGGGATTTAAGAATTTCTCACTATTACCGAGTTGTCGTTGTTACCGATGTCGTTAAACATGATGATCCACTGTAGTACTGAGGATGCTGTAATTGCTCTTCAGGGCTTGGAATATTTGCCAAAATTGTATTTGGAACAAAAAAGAATTGTAGGCCTGCTACTCATTAATAGTCATAGGGTATGGGACAGAGGTGGAGTGCTCAGAGGTCTTTCTTTCTCAGTGTCGCTCTTGTTGTCATAAAATATATCACTCCCCAACTTCTGTGTCTATTGGTTATGCCAGATATATTCCTGAAACATTTATCTCTTTCTTTTTCAGAACCTCCCTTTCGGTATCAATAACAAGTACAAGCTGACAGCATACTTCATCCTGTTCTTCAGCAGTGGTCTGACAGCACCATTCCTCATTGTTCGGCGGCACTTGCTGTTGCAGTCCTCGAACTGAGGATGGCGGTTCAAACTGTGTCGGAGAGCGTGTGATTTGTGCGTCAATGGTAATTATACTTCATGTTACATTTTTGGTCTAGTGTTTTGCCATGTTTACAGATGTGCTCTCTGATGCTTGGAAACTATAAACTGTATGAAACAAATGGCATGCAGATTCCAAATTTGTACACCAGGACCAAACTCGTTAGATAACTTTGCTGTAAGATTGCCTCAAGTTTGGATGTATGATGCAGCTTTTTTTGAAAAAGCTCTTTGTCATAAGGGTCTAAACAAGATACTGTAGGATAAAATTGAGGCAATAACTTTTCTGTCCTCTTATCTTCCTTGAGCCAGGAGCATTTAAATTTCCAAAAATGATAGGGGTTCCTGATATGCACATGGACAAGTATTATGTTGCTCCCCTTAAATTTAAATACAGTCTTCTCCACTTAATCGCCCTTTCTCGGGATCACGGAAAAAGTGGGCGATTGCGCGGAGATGCGATTAAGTGGAGAAGGTAATTTTGGCAATATTTTTGGTAATGGGATTAAATTTCTTTGATGTCGTGGTTTGATGTCGTGCATTGACGCTTTCTCGTCACCAGACTGAGGACAGACTTGAGTTTGACGGTGTTGTAGCGCACAAAATGTTTGATCTCCGCGGTCTTTCTCATTGGCCACCTCGCAGTAGCCCAGCAGACAATAAGGAGTAGGATGGCATGGTCGGGATCGACCGTTCATCCACATGACACGTTCTCTGATCTAGCCGAAATCCACCAGACATTCTCCGCCTAGCTGAGACAAAAGGCTATATGGCTTTCGGTGCATTAGTATTATCAGACAGGCGACAGCGGTGATGCCTAGCGTGGGACGAAGGGGGACAAGGGGAGGTGGGGAGGAAAGGCTTATCACACCTATTTCGGCGTGGCAGCTGTCACTCAGTCAACCGATCTGCCATCTGTCGCGCAGTTAAACCATCTGTGTACATATTTGTTGTCAACTGTAATCCTTCAACCACTGATCTTTGAATTCACGGGCACTTAAGAGTGGTTGATTATCGGGAGTGAGAGGCGATTATCCAGTGACTTTTATAGAGAAAAAAAAATTTGGCTCCCTGGGAAACAAGGCGATTAAGCAGAAAAGGCGATTAAGAGGGGCGATAAAGTGGAGTCGACTGTACTTAAATTTCTTCTGTTAATTTTATTTGCTACTTGCAATATTCGTTTTGCATCATTTAATTTTTTACTGCAGTTGATCTGCACAAACGAATAACTTTGTTTGGTTTGAACTTGACACACTTTGCCTTTAATAGATGCTATGCAACCTTTGAATCAAGTTTCTGAGAGCAAGTGTGACCCAGAAAACACCACAAATATCAGCATGTTAATATTATGATACTTGACCATTTCAGGCATTCAGTTACTGGCTATATTTGCAGGATTTCTGGATCGATAAGTTACTCTTTATTTGCTATATATCACTGATTAAAAGTGTGGTACTTAAAAATACACACACCTGGGAGGATATGTTAATAAATCACTATGTAATGAAAATGATGGGTCTTATTCTTTCCCATGATGATTTTCAGGGAATTCTCATATAAATGGAGTGTATAGGTGAATTAGGTACCCAAAAATGCCCCTGAAAGCAGTGAGAAAGTGCTGCTTGTTTATTTGTGTTCTTTACAGTAAACCAAAAAGATACAAGATACAAAATTTGATATCAACAAATCCCACAATTGCGATGGTAGGTAATGACAGATATAGGACTCCCTAAAAGTTGTTTTTGGGCCCCAAAAGAATCAGATGTGGCTCTAGTCTGTGACATTGCTAGCACAACTGAAAGTACTCCTGTACATTGTTTAATTTTTCTATCGTTCTGTTTGAGTCCACATAATATGCTTGTTAGAAGAAATGTACTTAAGCCAAGAGTAAATGCACATCATTATTTTTGTATGAGTGCAATGGCTGCGGCTTTTCCATAGCCTTCATTGAGCGGCCCAGTTGGTTGCCAGTGAACCAAAACAGCTCAGCAAATGTTCCATTTAAGGCTGCTTATTTTAAAGTTCCCCTTTCTTTGTCTTTCCCAGATTGATTATTTAATGCTGCAAGGCCAAGGGAAGGAAGAACCATGCTGACCAAGACATTCATGAGGAAATATAGACCATAGAAGAAGGCTTATATGGAAGACCTATACAACATAAACTGTTTACTGTAATTTTTGTGATTGTCTACTGTTTACATCATTTACTTACTTTGAGATGGCATCTACACCTGACAATTTAGTTTACTAATTTTGATGTAACATCAGTTCAGAAATGTCAGGGAAGATGATTCTTTCCATGTGTATACAAGTTTCTTTACTGCAGAACTGTTTACCAAGAAGTTGATGAAAGAACCTTGCGTTCATTGTGGCAATGTTTGTATGTCAATGGTAGTTCACTTAGTATGTAATGTAATTTTGTTGCCTGGTTCAGTCCTTCAGCGTAGTTTGTTGGACTTTGTGGAACATGATTTAGGAGAGATCAGTTAATGTAATAAATTCCTTTGATATCAAAATATATGAAGGCGTTAGTTTCTCTTATTTTGTCTGTTTAAGTATTTCCAAACAGTGTGCATGAAGTCTCTACGAAATCTACGGGATATTCTAAGCTGTTTCATATCGAGCATATTAGTTGCCCGATATCCAAGGCATTAATCCCAATCACAGAATAGAAAATCTACTGAAGTACTGCTCTGATGAAGTCATAAAAGTAGCCCCATCTTTATGTTCTTGTCAACCACACTGTCGTTACTGAGATTAAATATGGTAATTGTTTGTTATAAATTTCCCGTCAATCTTGTAGTTTGTAGAGTCACTTCTCACGTCCTTGTCAACCATACAGTTGAGTCTCACTGAAAATGGTGACTTGAAACATTCTAAATATTGTGACGGGTACTTCTGTAAATTTTCTGTTTCATGAATCTTCCCCCATTATCATTTCTGGACTTGCTAGAGAAATAAAGTTGTGATGATGATGGAATGGAACTCACAGTTACTTACTGTAGGAGGAAATTTTAGGTAGTCATTACACATACTGAGAAGGTGAATGTTTTTTTATAGATTGTGCTTAACTGAAATAATTTTTAATGTGAACAGAAAGACTGAAACTCAGTCAGTGCTGTAAATTTGTCAGGTTGTCCAGTTAGGAATTTTTCATAGGTTGTGCTGCTGCAGTTTAAACAATATGAAATGTTTTGACAAATGTGAAGAGAAAGGCTGAAAATCACCCAGTGCTGCAAATTTAAGTTGTCCCAGACAGGAATATCACCCAACCCCATCAGACTGCAAACAGCAAAAGGCACATTATATTACTGCTAAACTGCTTTCTTTCACACATGTGACCTTAGCATTTTTATCAATTTCTCACATATCATCCTTGTTGATGTACGTTTGTGTTGCACGAGGTAGATTGTTTGGCATCATTTTGTGGAGAAATTTAGGCTGGTTCCAATGACAGTGTTCATTCTATTCAGAAATTCAAGAACATAACTAATGTTATGAATTCTTCAAACCTCACTATACTGTGACATATACAATGTTAAAAATTGTGAACTGTATTATATGACAAACATGATTATATGAATGTGTTCACTGTGATGATAATGATCATGCCATTATTGGAAATGATGACTGAACAGTTTATCAATTATGGCCAGTTTAGAAAGATGCGTTACTTAGAAAGCTCCCTCTAATTTATTGTGTAAAATTCAGCTGGAAAAAGTGAACTCTAAAATGATAAAGTGGTATCCTTGATGAGTGCTGGTATTTGATTATACTTGGAGGCATTACTCACATTTAATGTGATTCAAATCTTGAACTGCTGCAAGACTATAAGACCAGATAGACTATAATAGAGTACTTATAATTTTCAAATTAAACTTCATGATATCGTAACCAGACCCCTTCAATTCACAACTGTGCAATGCTGGCAACATATCATTTCAGCATTCATTTAGCCAGATGACTTTTTGCTGGCGGACTTTTTCTTGTTCTGCGACACCTCTCCCAACCAAAAATTACTGTGTTATACAGGGTGTTTTAAAACTTTATGAACCTGGATGATATTGCACATATACTGAAGTCTGCTTAACTTCAGTGTCAAGGGACCAGATAAGTGGCAAAGACGGTTCAAATTGACACCGAAAAATGTTGCATATGAACTTTTCAATTTAAGCTAATTCCCTACAGAAGGGCTTCCTTCTGCTATGCATGTATTGCACATGCCCTAAGCCAAATTTCCACTTATTCCTATCCTTCACACTACTTTAGAAACTTTTCAGTACTCTAGCACTATCACACTCAGTCTTACCCCACAAAACTGGTATTTCATTACAGATCTCATACATTCTAAAAGTGTGTTGCACATGTAAGCAATCTATATAATGTATTCAACATTTTGATCTTAGCCACCTTTAACTTTCTGTCACGAAACTGGGTGAGCCTAACTTTTTCAAATTATGCTACTTAATTAAAAAGAATGAATCAATTGATCAAAGCAATGGGCAAAATACATAACTGTGAAAACATATGGCATGTGGCGGAACTGATGATCCAGTCAGGAGAGGATCTCTGAGAATTAATCCGATTTTGAAAGGGGAAGGAGGAGGAAATGGTGCACCATTGCAGGTACTTATCTCCACTAGTCTCCCGTTCCCTTAGAGATGAATGCATGTATCTACTGTATTCCCCATTCTGTCTCTTTCACTCTCTCTCTCTCTCTCTCTNGGGGAGGGGGAGGTGGAGAGGAAAGGCTTATCACACCTATTTCGGGATGGCAGCTGTCACTCAATCAACCGGTCTGCCATCCGTCACGCAGTTAAACCGTCTGTGTATATTGTTTGTTTGTCAACTGTAACCCTTCAACCACTGATCTTTGAATTCATTGGCGCTGAAGAGTGGTCGATTATCGGGAGTGAGAGGCGATTATCCAGTGACTTTTATATAGAAAAAATTCGGTTCCCTAGGAAATGAGGCGATTAAGCGGAAAAGGCGATTAAGCGGAGGGCGATTAAGCGGAGTCGACTGTACTACTCAGATTTGGGCAATTCCAGCAGAAAGCTGTGTGAGTTGCGCTAATTTCTGAAAAGCTACTGGTTTCAATTTACTATTGATGAATAAATTAATGCTTGCTAGAAACGAACCAAACTTAACTGCTGCAAAGTCAAAGCTTTTCAGAAATTAGTAGTAAGTGACGAGGTATTCTGCTACGGGAGATGTGGGGGAATGCCCACATAAAGAGTGAATGGGGGAAGTCCACTGTTCGATTGTGCAAGCCACCGTATACAAACGAACATTATCTGGACCGTCACTTAGATAGCATCGTGGCTTGTACCAGAGAGACTAAATTGATGACCTCCTTGATGATAGACCTCGAGTGTGGATCTTCGTAAATATTGTAAAATTCATCTTAGTCTACATTAAAAAAAAAAAAAAAGTTTTTTTGTGGTAAAGAGAGGGTTGGGGTGCGGGTTGTTGTAACATGGCAGATGCATCACAGAGAGAAAAGATTGGCGTTGTCAAAAGGTGTGCCTCACTACATGACATAATATGAGACTCATTCTTTATTTATTCAGTGATAAACGCCCGACCATGGGTGAAAAAGTACCAAACTGATGGCACTGCAAGGGACAGTACTTTAGTTGGTCTACGGACACGTTGCTATACGCTCCAATGCTGTAACGCGTGAAGCAGGCCTAAGTCGCAAAAGGCCTTGCTTTCACATCAGTTAGGGTCAATAGCACAACTGTCCTTTTCTCCGTTTTTCATTGGTGGATGAAGGCAATGACATTAAGTATTCTGACGAAAAGAACGTCGGCAAGGCAATGCCATTTAGTATTCTGACAGGAAGAACATCGGCACGGCATTCAAAACAATAGGCAGTTCACGGTCCAGAGAACCAAGGGAAGTCACTCTGGTTGATTGTTTACGGCTGCCCGTTGACCCGAACGAGAACAGTTCAGTCTCATAACAGGAGCTACAAGTTTTCAAGTTGCGTTGTGTGCATGTGCTTGTGACCGTTAATTTCACCACTGATTTATACAGGTGTGCTGAATGTTGTGCAAAGCTTGTGATTCTATTCATTGCTGACGTAATCATTTTGTTTTGTAACCTGATGATGAAACATGCGACCCAGCCATCGCTGCTCGGGCCTGGCTGACGATGTCAACAACATCGTAGACGTCTATCCGTTGTTTGTCTACTTCGCATTTTCCTATTTCACTCTTTCTGGATAGCCCGTAATGACCTTAGCAGCGCAAATGTTTCAAGAGGTTTACAGCATTTGATTTTATCAAATATGGGCAATGTATTTGCTGTCAGGTTTGCGACACAAAACAAAGACCTGAGTTGAATTTGAAGGTCTATTTTATCAAAACTAGACTACCCAGGAATGTAGGTCAAAGGTAGTGCAATTAGAATTAGATCACATCTATGCTTTGTGAATGATCTTTGGACTGATGATTTTTCAGGCTGCCACTTCATGAATTTGACCTAACTAGGAAAGCATTCTCAGACTACATACTTCCATCGGTTCAGTTGAGTTTAATTCTACCGAAGTCAAGGTCATCAACAGAAATCATCACTCCAATCTGTGGCACAGCAGTGGATATACCCTTAATCCACCTGACAGCTTGTGAATGAACAGAACAGTCTAGACATCAGTCTAGATTTCTGATTTACTATGGTAAGCTATTTAAAAGTGAATGATAAGTGATGGGTGGATTTAATTGTTGGAATTGATAGAAAGTATGTGGAAATATTCCAAAAATGTAATTTTGTAAAGTTTCATGTGTACATTCCGTGGGACAGGGTTCTGCATGCAAATACAAAATATGATAAACTCTCACAGCATCCCTTTTTCTCCAATGGTACAAAATGTTAAAGCCGTCAATACATTAGGAGGATGCTCGGGAGGAATTCCATGTGTGCCAGAAAGATTTCTGCATGCAACACACCGATCCAACAACATACCCTAACCCTAACCATAACCATAACCCTAACCCAGGCTCAGGGTTAGGGTTAGGGTCAGAGTAGGGTTAGGGTTAGGGCATGTTGTTGGTTCGGTGTGTTGCCTGCGAAAATCTTTCTGGCACACATGGAATTTCTCCTGGATGCTCTTGTAATGGGACAGTAGTTTTGATTTGACATGGGTTTTAGAGCTTGAATGATGCACTGTTGCTTTATTGACTATGAACTCAACTGAAGACTACTTTTCGGGTTCTGTGTGGTGTTATCAGACCACAATTTTTGTCAGAGCCTCTGCCCCCTATTTCTACTAATTCATTGCTCCCATTGAAGCGCATGTACAGTGAGTCAAAAACAGTCACCCCTTGTATCACCATAACAAGGCAACAGTGACAAGTTCTCCTGAAAATGATACAGTCTTATCCCTAACTGTAACCCTATGTCCCAGGGGCTAAGATCCTAATGCCCATAGAGACAGAAGTATCAGTCAAGACTGGTCCCTAATCCTAATGCCCATCGAGACAGGATCAGCTGACTGCTGAGGTGGATTTAATGGTTAAAACATTTGGATCAGTATAATGGGAGCCATCAAAGCTAGTAAATGTTAGATAGGCCGATTCAAATTGTTTTATCCTCGTTTGCTTTCACACTATAATATTTATATTTAGCTAATTGGTACAAGATAACAAATAAGATAATGTTATTTGATAACAAAGTATAATGTTATTTGATAACAAAGTATAACTCATTTGTGATAATATTTTATTATCTTTAGAGATTTTTCATTTAGAGTTGTGGTATTACTAAGGTACTGAATATGTTGAAGTTGTATGGGGTCCTTGTTTTCTATGGTTGAGGAGTTTTTTATTTGTGTTCACACTGAAACTTCTATGTATTGCATTATTGAAGGATGAATATGCACAGTCAAGCAATATTATACATCACGCTGTCTGTCTCAACTTCCGGATTGTGTATTCTGTGAAGGTCTAAATATATACTGTAGCTCCCAGCACAAGCGAGAAATCTGATTTAAAAATACAACAACGCAATTAGAACAGAGAGAATTATGTCTGACCAAAAAACAACAACTGACTGCCCTGACATTCCATGACAGTGCTGATTCTGTACCACAAACTCTAACCATTACTCTAATCCATCAGCCCTTTTTCCCATCCTAACTCATGCCACAGAGCTTAAAGTGATGCTCAGTTGATCATTTGAAAGATTTTAAATTTACTCTCTTAGCTACAGCCTTCCCTTTATAGTTTGAAAATGCAGTAGGATGGTGATAAAACTATCGGATTCAAAACTTGGAGTGTTGATGTATTATTTCTACTCTGCACTTTATGTTCTCCTTCTTATAAAATATTTCAACCTAATGTGTCAACAATGTAGTCCTTTTCTTATCATTATCATCAGATATTATATATTATCTTTTTTTTTTTCAAGCTGTCACTCAGTTTGGTACATTAGGATACTGGTCATGTATTTACCCTTCATACAGATTTGATAATAATCTCTAAATTTGTACGAAGAGTTCAAAATTTAGAAGTCATGTCATAGGGTGAGAGTACAAAGGTTAATGTCTAGGGCAGCAGACACGTGTAGGTTGGCACAATTATTTCACCTGGTTTAAGAGATAAACTTTTGATTATTGTGATCAGTTAAAGTAGGTCAGTTCTGAGGAGATGGTGGACTGGCTATTAAAAATGTCTCAGCTGCAGGGAAATTAACCCATCAGCCTTATGAGTGGACTTTATTTACAATGACTCCATTTAATAATTTATAAGCCTTCCTGAGCAAAGAAAACACTACTATTAAAGATTTAAAGTCATCAGGTGGCACTTTGTTTCTGACTTTTGTGTATCTGTTATTGGAAGGAAGTTGTGAGTTTATCAAGAAGTGTAATAATATAAATTGTGAAAAAGGGGCGTTCATTGTGTTAGAGGATTTTGTTTTTGACTTCTATCTGTTATTGGAAGTAAGTTGTGATTTAGTAGGAAGTGTAATAAAATAAATTTGTGATAAAGGCGAGTTCGTTGTGGTAAAGGGGACTTCCCTGTGCTACATTTGACGAGAAGTGAACTCTCTATCTCTGCTTTGATATATTCAGTTTTTTGGAAGTCTCTGTAAAGGGCAGGTGCCCTAGGGGACTATAAATATCTCCAAAATACACCACTAGTGGAAGGTAAGTCCAGTTTTCTATTTAAAATAAACTGTCAGTGTAAAGAGAATGTCATGATGAGATCATTGTAAACAAACTGGAGACTTAAAAATGTAGCTTTCTTCAGCAGTCACAAGACACTTTGAATAAATGTGTACTTGTGAAAAGCATTCAACACATTCTATTCTTTGGTTATGTAATGGAGGAAAATCACTCATTGATTGTAGCACAGACATGTCAAAACATTTAAAGTATAAGATCTGCTGGATCAGAAAGCATGGGTATCATTAGCGATATTGTTCACTTCACTTAATGGCAATATTTTGGAGGTCTGAAAAATGAAAGTGAAGGATGAGATTAAGTCTGTAATACTATAATGTTTCTTAAATATGTCGCAGTTAAACAATAAGTGCATTAAAGAGGATTGCAGTTAACAATCACAGTGCAGGTAGTCAGGTGTTATAAAAATGTACATCAGGCAAGCTTTCAATGAAGAAATTGCCAAGTCCAGGTTCCTTTTCTGAAACACAACCAGTACAGTGCATGGCTAAAGGCTGTGAGGTCAGGGGTCGCAGTTTGAATGGCCTATTCACAGCTTGCCACTTGCCACTGTAAGCTGTGCGTACCCAGGCTTTTCTCTCCCTCCCTCCTTCCCTCTCCAATACATTTGTTAGCTCAGTGTGATCCCTCTGCATACACCACTTACTGCACTGACTGCCCGACTGATTTCAGCATTTAATGCCACCTAGGACAAGGTGATCCTATGCAGTAAGACATAAAAATAATTTTAAAAATAAACATGTTTTTTACAACATCACAGGAGAGTAGATGCAGGTGTTGATGATAGCCAGCTTGTTTATTTTCTTCAGACTAAGCAAGGGTGCATTGGCCTCTTCAGCTCTACATTACGGCTTTAAGTAAGCTTGACCCAGATCTTGTCCTACTTAATACTGTAAGTTAAGTAGGCCAAGGTAGAGCCTGGGTTGGAAATGCGCTGATGCTTTTAAGAGTTTTGTAGGTCAGTTATCTGTTGTCAGTGCACAGTGTCCAGGGGATGCTGTCCAATGTCCAGTTTTATATCAGTCATTTTCTGCAGTGTTACAGGTAAAGTACATACCAGGCAAAAGTGCAATAATTCCAGGAATTTTATACAACAGCACCGGCAAGAGTACAAATAAAAATAAGAAAGAACTACCTGTGATCTATATTATGATGAGAATGAAGAAAACTGAATGAAATTGAGCAATTTTTTTTTTTATATTAGAGTAGCCATAATATGTTTAGGAAACATTTGTGTAAATCTCATAGAATAATAACAATTACAAACTCAAACAGTTCGTCTCTTAGCCTTTCCCCTCCCCACACCTTTTTCTCTATTCAGGTCTAACAGCAACAACAACAAAAACAAAAAGAAAACAACAACAACAACAACAAGCAAACAAACTTACATAATTGTTTCATCATAGAGACATAATTTCAAATCATTAAATGTTATTGGATACTTGGGAGTCATGACCCAAGTTTGGCTCAGCCTCTTCAAAATGTCAGGAAATCAAAGGGCCAAAACACTTGCTAGATGGAGATATCGTTAGCTGATGATATTCTGTTGCCTTACTTTCTAAGTGAGAGAATTTCCTATCCTTTGTTTTTGTAGTGGCTCATAATGTTGAGGGACTCTAGCTCCAGGGCCTATGTCTCTCCCCAATCCAACCTTGACACTTCAAAAAATAGAAGAGTTAAGAAAAATGTTTACTACCAGTTAAGAAGTAGTAGGGTGGATCAGTAAAGGACTTAGTATTAAGGTGGACCGTTTATCCAAGAGCTGGCAATGGAAATTTTATCGACTAGAACACACATATTATTTAAAACATAATATTCTTAAACCGTAGGTTAAAAGAAAAAAAAACCCCACAAAACAATCACTGCAAACCTGATCAAAGTGGAACACCTTACATGTAAAATTTGATCAAGATGTGCGCAGCGGATTTTGAGTGATTACTTTCACATTTTTAGGTCACCAGTTTATGTGGTGTAAATATTCCAAGGGCCGTTTTTGTTTACCCTGTCCTTATCTGTCAAACAGTCTCTGTTTCAATGCAGCCAGGTCAAGCAGGATTTTAGAGATCTCCGGAATATTCCGAAAATGGAGATTGACCTTATTTTTGCCTGGCATTCTCAGGATTGAAACAAAATTTGCGGTCTTCACTTACATCACTTGACAATACAGTAATATGTGAATAGTGTTTTGATAAAACCAAAATGTTTAGAACTGGAAAAAGTTTCAGTTTAGAATTTCTGGATTCACTTTGCTGTTCACTTGCACTCCTAGAGGTTGGCCATTCAAGAGTGATAATGTTAGTGACCTCATAGAACCTGAATACTTCTTTGTTTACACTCCAAATCTAGCAGCTGTCTGGGCTCAAGACTTTCAGCAATATGCCATTGTGTAGAAACAGCAGGTACTTTCCAGTTGTTTGGGGATCCTAGTGTGGAGTGTTTATACAAGGTCCATTTGGGGGTGGAGAGTAGACTACTTTTGACCAAGGTCACTCAGAGAGGGACAGTTGAGAAGAAAATGCTTCACTGTTTCATTTAAGCAGTCACATAAAGAGCGTTTAATGAAGTGATGATTTATGAGAGGGAATGAAATTGAAGGGGAGGAAGGAGGTGACAGAGATTTAGGGAAGCCACATGTGTAGAAACTCTTATGCAACAGTTTTTGACCCAGTTCTTCTGTATCAGTCAGCAGTTTGTTGTGTTACGAGTTTGCATGTAAAGACCGTAGAAAGAGGAAGCTCAAGGTTTATGGATTTGATGAAAAGAAAGTTTAGTGACACTGGTTAAAGAAAAACAGAGTGTGCATTTGAGAGGGAAATGCACAGAGGAGAGGTATGGGGGAAGAATAAACCATTATTAATGACATAATACCAAAAACGATGTGTCTATATTTTGTTAGAATAGGCAGGACAGCCCCAACTTTTAATCCTTTTGCCCCATATGAATACAAGTTATGTCCTTTCTCTTTGTTACAAACAGCTGTTAGATTTAGCATCATTTTATATCCTGGAAGTAACACTCTTGTGTTGTATCCAACATAATCACATGTCCTATATCCTGTATAATGAGCTGTTCCCATGTACTGACTCATGAGCTCGGGATAATTTAGTGACATCAGCTTTGAAGAACAGGATGCAGGGAAGGATTTAACCAGGCAGCTAAATGAAATACAGTATTAAAAAGTCATAACCAAGATGTTAGAATATTTTTGTAGAAGGGTGACTGAGGATTAAAATAAGATAGTGTACATTTATTTTAGACAAAAAAAATTCCATCAATTTATCATTAAATACTTTTGTAGTTGCTTTTTCATGGTGTAGTGATAAATTAATCTTGGAAAGTGAAAACTGTTATTTGTATGTATAATTAATTGGGCATGATGACTGTCCTGTATTGAAGAGGTACCTGTGTAGCGAACCCATGAAAAATTCAGATATTTGTCAAGGGTCATGTTTCACCTTACCCCATTACTAGTGTTATGTAGAATTCAGAGGTTCCCAGCTTGGGTTGCATATATATCCTTAACAGTATTCCATGCAAATGTCAAAAGGTATGTGGAGAACGGACCGGGGAAAAAAGTTATTATTTGACCCTTACTGTATTTGATACTAAGGCCAGGGGGGTAATATTAATACAGGGGTGCATGGGTTTGCCTGCCAGCATCAAGAAATACTCTGACCTGAAAGATTAGGAACCCTTGTCCTCATTAATGCCTGTAGTGTTCCGAACTCTACTTTGTCAGCAGAATGTTTGGCACTAGAGGTAGGCATCTTGAATGTGAAGCACCAAGAAAGAGGATGGGTGGTCTTAGTACTGAACAAAGACTTTGGGTAGGGGAGAGCAGAGAGGAGAAAAGTATAGAAGGTTATAGAAATAAGACAGTTGTTGAAACACCAGTGTTCTATTTAGGTGTCCTTTGAGGAAGTTTTGAAACTGGGGTACTGTGTGCTTCAACTTTTGATATGCCTTGCGAGTTTTATCTTAGGCTAGCTGCTGTGCCTAACATTGTTTGGGAATACTATAGCACATTAGCGTTTGATTTTTTAAAAAAAGTGGATGGATGGATGGATGGAAAGAATGACGTATAGAAGTTGGCTAAGGTGGATGTGTGATTGGGAAATGGATTGCAGATGGATGGGTGAATGGGCAGGCGAGTAGGTGGTTGGACAAATGGACAGAGGGATGCATTATAAGATTCTTTTGGTTGATACGTTTCACACATTAAGTAAACAGTATTGTTATTCATCCCTGTTTTTTCCTTTCCTCTCCACTTTTCTTTCCCTGTCCTTTCCTTTCCCATTCTCCTTTCTTTTATCAACTAAGGACAATGCAGAGATTAGTGTTTATGTTTGTCTTTTTGGGGTGAGCTTGGGGGGAGGATGGGGGGAGGGGAACATACCTCTATTCCTTACTCATTATGTAGTGTTCCTTTTCATCTCGTGTTCTTGAGGTTTAACCAGTGAACAGAAGCACCTTATTTTGAAATCTAGTAAAAAAAGAAGTGGGCTTAAAGTTACCTTCACAACTGATCTCCCCCCCNACACACACACACACACACACACACACACACACACACACACACACACACAAAAACAATCTTCCTTATCTACTTCACTGGTCTTCAGTTCCTCCTGATTTGTTTGCCACAAGGTCCTCTATATTGAAGGTTAATGCACTTGTTTTGAAATTCATCCTGCCCCGGTCAGAACAGGGTCAAAGATAAGAGTCAAGTATCAAGAACACTATCAGTATAAAACGCTGTAAACAACAGCTATAATACAGTTAGTCCACCATGGACAGTGCAGGGTTCTGTCCATGCAGATAGGAGGCAATACTCTGGAGTTTGATCAGCGGAGAAAAATAATTTTACATGTTTATGTCACATGCTGCTGTTTTGTGCGTAGTGACGGATCTAGAACAGTGGCATCGTATTTTCTTATCTTAGTCATTGTCTTTGACTGTGGATCGTATCAGTTTTTGTATGGAAGCTGTAGACGCCCAGTGAAACAGGATTGTATGCGAACACAGAGTCTTCATTCTCAAAGTTTTTGTAATCGTTGATTGCTATACAGTGTGTGGATATTTCCAGTTGCTTGGTAACTTCACAAATAACTTGCCGCCATGTCACAGTAAGACATCCTGGGTTTTGAGTTCTCTTTTCTACACAAATTATTGTCAGATCTGTCTGTCACACTGTTTATTTGATTGTTTAAATGAGATAAACTGATGGATGGATGGATGGATGGCTGGGTGGATGGATGGATGGATGGATGGATGGATGGATGGATTAATGGATGGATGGATGAATGGATGGATGATAGACCATGGCTGGCTGTCTGGCTGGATGGATGACTGGCTGGACGGATGACTGGCTGGACGGATGACTGGCTGGCTGGCTGGCTGGCTGGCTGGCTGGCTGGCTGGTCCAGTGATTAGATGGATGCAATACTGGATTGGTTGGTAAATGGATGACAAAGGGAGGGTGCATCATAGGTTGAATGAGAGGATTGATGGTCAGACAGATAGAAGATGGGATGGATTGGATAGACCGTGGGATAAATTAGTATGCAAGAAGCATGAGGAACACTCATACAAGTATATGACAAACATTCATTTGAACACATGAAGAATGCAAATGTGTGAATTGACCTGTGATCTAAGTTTAACAAGTGATTGTCTTTTGTCTTTTCCAGAGTGACACACGAGGCCACCATGGTTGCTTTGAGTAAGAACCCAGTCGGCCAAGTGGCAGCTGCACCTAGTGAGGTAGGTAGTAGGTGTGGGGTCGATTTGGTGTCAGAGAGGGTTGTACCAAATTTTCATGCTCATTCCACTTTTGCCCATATCATTTCTTTGATGATATGAATTGGTTATGTTACTATGATCGTCCATTTATCTCTTTTTTTTTTCTATTAAAGCAAATGTAGAGTTTTGACTCAGTATTAAATGCCATTTTTATAGGCTAAACGACATCTGCTTTATTGCTATGCTTTGAGCAACAGCTTGAGAGCGCTTAATTTCTCAAAACCTCTGAAAATGACTTAGGTGAATGTGGAATGAGAGCGATTAAATGTTGCAGAATATTATCTGGAGATACCGACAAGAGTAGGATCATCACTTTTGTATTGAATAAAGAGAAAATCAAAAGAATAGTAAAAAAAAAGTGATGAAGTTGATACTTTCTTTACACAACAAAGCTCTTGGGCTACCTCTTATTTACAGTAGAATTCACTTAATACAACAATGCATTAGCTAAAATCCCGGTTAACCTGAATGAAAAGAAAATTCCTACCCTGAGAGTCTCTTTATTCATAGTGAAATACTTTCAGTAACAGGAAAATGAGTTTCAGGCACTCCTTAATACAGTAACATGAAAGTTGATGTGCCCGCAGGTAAAAAAAAGTGACAGTGAAAGGAAAAAAACGAGCTTATGCTGTCACAGTTTTCTCGTCCCTTTTCATTGGTGGGTGGGCGCGTGGAGATTACAATTGATACTCAATCAAAAGTGATGACAGTGTGTGGTGATCCCCAATCACATCAGCTTGGAAGCGCTACATGCCTAACTCTATTCTAACAGCTATGGTGAAAGACGGTTGTTTCCCTTAATATCATACTATAGGTAGATAACATAATTATATCTTTCATAACCCTCTAAGATTTGGCTGGTTCCTTCAATTTCATGTTAACAGGATTGAATTATATATGTCCCCTCTCCCACCTCTGTCTGACTCCATGTCATTATGAAAGGAAAGAGGATCTGATAACATACAAGAAGCACAAGTGTTGTTGGCTGGTCATGCAGCAGCGTGTCAGTATAAGAGGAGAGAGAAGAACAAATCAATTGTAGAAGAATTATGCAGTAGTCCTAAATAAGGAGCAGAGTACTACTTAAGTCAAGTGAAGCTGAATGTCAAAGTAAGCGCTGTCGAGATAAGTGCACTAGACTGTAAATTTCCATTTTTAGGCTAAAACTAAATCATTATTTCAGTGTCTAGACATGAAGAAACATGACACCAGAGTACAAAACACTTGATTTGAATGGAATCCACTCTTTGCAGTTTTTACCCTAATCGTAATCACAGTGTTTATCAAGCAACATGTTGCCTCTGTTTAAATATAAAACATGAACTTTGTACTTACTTGAAAGGTAGTCTTGTTTATAGCAGTGCTGACTTTCTTTTTAATGGCTTTGTCTCTTTTGTTGTGATATTTGGTTATGAAGTGGGGATTGAGCAGATACAAATATGCTCACACAGTAAAGAGGGAAGTGTTCGAGACAAATTTATTTAGAGAGAAAATGAAAGAAAGATGGAAAGTAAGGTGGCAAGAATCAAATCCATAACCTTTGTGTTGGCACTTGTCTTCCTGAGCACTTTCCCCTTTCCCCTACCCCATGTGAGCAACTGTTTGTGTCTCCAAAACCCCACTTCTGTTACAGAATGCTTCACATCTACATTGGACAGCTGTGTTTCTGTGAAATGTGCTGTTCTTCATATGCCATAAGTTAATAGAAAACTAATCTTGCAGCTGCGCAAACTCACACTAGCTTAATTTGTTATTTTTGCAATATGACTTAAGTCTTTTTTTGCCTGTCTTTCACATTTCTGCTGTCTCAGCTGTGCATTACACTTTTTCCCTCAAGCAAACTTGATGTCCATTTCAGAGGTATATAACAGGGATTCCACTCTTCCGAGAATTCTTTGAAATCAGAGATGCTGACGTCTCTCAGAACTAGTTATTTATATATATATTTGTGCATAGACTGTTTACATTTTAAGAACTATCCATGTGTTTTTTAAGTTCTGCTATTAATGACATAGTCAAGACTAGATTGTAGACTTAATGAAACTGCGAAAAATTCAGAGGAGAATTTTATGAAAAGCTAGTGGCATCTCTGTATTCATGAAGAATTTTAATTCAAGTTGCTTTCTACAAATGCAGGCATTTTTATTGGGTTTGTTGTTATTCCTTTTAATTGTTCACTTACAAAATTGTGGAAGTTTTTGAGTATTCTGTCTCTTGCCGCATATTACTTCAGTTCTGCAACAGTGTCATTGCTGTGTTGGCTAACTGAAGTCAACATGCCTCTTTTTTGCTGTTTATAAACAAAGAACAAAAGAGTTACATTTGATTGAAAGTGGCTTTGGATTCATTATGGGTTCCAATAATTATGAGTATTTGATTTTACTTTTGACGTATGTATTGATATATAAAACTTACAGAAAAATTATGAAATATATGCCCCACTTTACCAAGGTTTTCAAACACGCAGAGATAAAGAGAGAATTGTACTCACAGTTGCTTAGAACAATCATACTTATTGGTGCTGCCTGATGCAGTGGACTGGGTATTATCAGTATATTGAATATGACAAATGGATAAATCGTTCATTGCAACATACTTAGAGATCAGTTTATCCCTTTGAAGCTCAGAGAAGGATCACCTTCAGTGCAGAACGTTCTTGCCTGCAAAATTTCAAGCCATTCAGAGCATACTGTTAAAAGGGTACAGAAAAGAATGATCATGGCAATCCTGAAAGGGACAGAGGTAGTTGGTTACTTCATAGTCTAATAAGTCCCGTTAGTTTTTATAAACTTTAAATAGCATATTTTTTTCCTTTTGCCCCACAGTTTCTAAGAAAATACTGCTGGAATTTTTACCCTGAGTGCACTGCCATTGCTAGTGCTGCATGACTTCAAAAAGCGAGGTATGCTAACCCACGATTGGTGTAGATAGTTTCCGCACCATTCGTCTGCTAGCTTCTCTTGCTTTATGGCATCACATAGCACAAGTAATGGCGGAGTACATAGGATGAAAATCCTGACATTCAACAGATGTTTGCTCAGAAATGGTCAGGCAGAAGGAAAATGAACACAGTTTAAAGTTTTTGAAAAATATATGTGGATTTTTTTTAGACTCTGAAGCAAATATCCAGCCTGTCTCTTTCACCTAGTCATGACAGTATGATGCTATGTCTTAGTAATCAGAATTAAATATACTTTTTTCTTAGGTTCAGATTCTGCCCATTGCTATCATGAGAGGGAAAGGAGGAGGAGGTACAGGGACAGGGGTGGAGGGAGAGGAGAGCAGATTGAAAGAACGTTGTATGGAAGTAGAACACTACCATCAGGAAGAAGAAAAGATTAATCAGAAGGTGAGTTATAATAGGACAGGCCGAATATGGTTTCAAAAGAAAATTATATGCCAGGACTAATGTGTTAGGCTCACTCCAGGTATTTCATTTCTGGACATGATGTTTTTAAATCTTCAGTTTCAACAGAATCTGAGCATCTAGATTTTTGAAGTTAGCAGTAATAATAATAATAATAATAATAAAGAGAATTTTTTAAAGCGCCTCACCCCCGAAGAGCTCGAGGCGCTTTACATCGTAAAAATTCGCATACATTTCCTTCAAACACCAGACTCGCATACATTTCCTTCAAACACCAGACATACCACAAGCACAAACATACACACTCACACGCACTTATTTCACAATATAGACGTACAATTCAAAACTATTCCTGATAGAGCAGGCATTCCAAATATGGACTGCAGCAGCTACTTATGACATGTACTTCACAAATAGATGTGTTTTTAACTGGNGAGCTCGAGGCGCTTTACATCGTAAAAATTCGCATACATTTCCTTCAAACACCAGACTTGCATACATTTCCTTCAAACACCAGACATACCACAAGCACAAACATACACACTCACACGCACTTATTTCACAATATAGACGTACAATTCAAAACTATTCCTGATAGAGCAGCCTTTCCAAATATGGACTGCAGCAGCTACTTATGACATGTACTTCACAAATAGATGTGTTTTTAACTGGCATTTGAAAGATTCAAAACTGGAAGAACTTCTAATATTTTCTGGCAATGAATTCCAAATAAGAGGCCCAGAATAACAGAAAGCCCTATCACCATACTTCCTTAAATTAGATCGAGGTACAGATAGCTGTTTTAAATTTTTAGATCTTAAGTTTCTTGATGGTGTATATGGGCAAAGTATGATGGTGCAGATGACTCCTGGGCTCAAAAACAGAGTGTTGCCAGCTAAAATCCACATGCTAATATGTTTTCTTTATAAGCCGTGTAAGACTTTAATTACTGAGGTTATTTAGCTTGTAAATTAATTTAACTTTTTTTGTTTGTTTGGTTTTTTTTGGGGGGGTGAGAGGAGAGGGAGGGGAAGGGAGAGGTCACACGTTTTTTTTTTATTCCCTAAATGAAGAATATCAGTGAATTATTCTTTCATTGTGAACTTTGGCATCGAGGTGTTAAAAATGTTAAATTGACATGTTGTACATGCTGCCTTTGTCCTTTTATATAATTGATTCCTGATTTTTTTTTTCTTTTTAATAATTAGAAGTTATCCTGTTATCATCATGTAAATGACTTGGTCTTTCAACCTCTTCACTGCCATATGCTTGAGAAATGCTCAGACTTGTAATTTTAGTGTTTTATAAAGAAATATCAGGAAAAAACTGCATTACTACCATATTTTATTAGTTTATCGACTTAGTATTGTCCCTTCCTTAGAAAAAATTGTTGTACTCATAAAGGCCTTGTGGTTTCTGTGCCTGAATTAGAAATATCTGTGTGTGATCCCGGGCCGTAAAGAGGTTAATGATAACACTCGTTTCTACAGGTTGCTGACCAGCAAAAAGTTCTCACAGCCTTAATAGCTGGGGCTTTGGCAGGAGGCTTGGCCAAAACTGTGATAGCCCCCCTTGACAGAACAAAGATCAATTTTCAGAGTAAGCTTATTTCCCTTTATTTCATAGTTTTTTTTGTTTTTTTTTTCAGTCTTGCTTTGTCTTTGTCACAGTAGTTATGATTATTGATGCTGATACATTCTTCAATTAAAAAAAGATGCAAAGGTTTACCATTAGGTGCTAAAACTTCCCTACATCTATTGTTATTTCTTTAGTTTGTATATCTGCATACTGAGTTTTTATTTACTGTATAAAAGTTGAGAATGGTTGCTGACACAGATGTGTTTAAATATGTGGGTATGCTTGGCTAGCTAGTGTTGCTGAAGTCTTTTCTGATGTTTTTCTTCTTATGAGAAAAGTAAACCTTTAACCCATCTCAGTGAAGCTCACAATCAGATAACCATTTCTATTAACCCGTGAAATGGGAGATAACCACAGAATTTGCCTATCTTTTAAAATCTGTAGAATCACAATCAGTAGAGCTCTCTCGAAATGGAACTTGCACTGGGCAACATCATTATTTCTCGTTTGGGCCCATAGTTTTGGTGTGATCAAGTGATGAAATGTGACTTTTTTTTTTTAACCTTTCCAATATGGCAAAAACAATAACAATCACAAAAACAATATTTTATTCAGTTTAAGTACAATGCAGTACATATACACAGGCATACATAATAATAAAAATAAAGATGCATTGATATGGATTTGTGCAGACAGGCATTATTATGAACTGACTTTATAAAGAGATCTAGAACCTGTGATGGGTACTGGTGTATTTCAGCTGCAGTACAGAAATGAGACAATGGGCATTTTTGGCATGATTTGACTGCTATGCATGGGAACGGATTAAGCCGCTGTCTTTTGAACAATAACCAGTGTCATCTTTTATTTCCTGTTCACAGTTGCTAACAAGCCCTTCTCAGCAAGAGAGGCAGCAATGTTTCTCTACAACACGGTGCGCAAATCAGGCTTTTTGTCATTGTGGAGGGGAAATTCTGCCACCCTTGTTAGGATCATACCCTATGCTTCAATACAGTATGGCTCTCATGAGCAGTACAAGTTATGGCTCAACGTCAACAAAAAGAAGTAAGTGAAGAGTTGGATGTCTGTAACTCACTCTGCCACCCTTGTTAGGAGCATACTCTATGCTTCAATACAGTATAACTCTTATGAGCAGTACAAGTTATGGCTCAACGTCAACAAAAAGAAGCAAGTGAAATAGTGTTAGATTTATGTTTAAACTAGATAAGATGCGGCCTACGGTCTCTGTCCGAAGGAAGCTCGTAAAATTTCAGATTTTTTGAATTGCTTTTGAAAATGAGAAATATGTGTTTAATAAAATGCTCTCATTTGAAAAGCAATTGAATGTGCTTTTCATATTTTTGTGGCAATCCAAGGCTCAGTTTTGGTGTGCACCTTTGTAAGACCCTCTGGATAACTTTATGTAGGAAGGGTCTCAAATCTTTTCATAGCTAAAGGCCTCACAAAGTCTAAATGTGACAAAAAAGTGGATGTCTGCAACTCATACTGGACTAAACGTCTAGCATTTATTGTGGAATCTCATAATTTTGAACCTCAGATACATTAAAAATGTGCATATATGTGATGTATATGATGTATGTTGCTAAAAAAAAGAAGTTTAGATGAAAGTAGGATTACATTCAACCATTTGGTTACCACAAAGTGACCTAGTTTCCCTTGAACATTTTATGTACCACAGACATATTATTGCATCCAGTTTTATTCCACTTTAATGTACCAGTGTTGCAAAAATGTGACTATGTACCAATATTTGGTGTATTTGTTTGAGGAACTAAAGGGCTGGAATGATAATTAATTTGACAAAGCTGTGTTGCACGAAGTATCAGCCAATCATAGCTCGTGAAAATGAATCTTTCATGACACAAAGGTCTTGGTCCTCATGCTAAGAGGTTTTCATTATCATAGATAAACCGAAAGATAGATATTTTACAAACTTCCAGAATGCGCGCGCACATGCCTCTAATGAGGTCAGAGGGATACCGGTGCTATATTTAGCACTAGACCTCGCGGATAGTGTAAACAGTGCCCTCGGTCATCAATCAAGAAAGGACAGTGATGTAAAATGAATAGTCCTACTCAGAATCCATTGTTTTCTATAAATTATATTTATTATTATAAATCTGATTACATCCGTAAGCTGAGAGAAGATGGATACGTGTGGTGCACACTGCAGTAATAAACTACGGCACACCGGGAAAGAAAGCACTAAGCTCTACGCTTCAAGGAATGGTCACATCGTAACACTAACAGTAGGATTCCCGCGAGTTTAAGGGACATTAAAGAGAAAAAGAATGCAGCCAAGTTTTCAGCAGCTTTTTTTGTGTCAAAGCACTACTCATTTGTGCATATTTTATCAGCACCAAATAAGAGATGACAAATGTAAGTTATGGGTAAAGAGATGGTTAAAGGAAATAACGTGTACCGGTGTACCTTGTTTGTTTAAATTTCACGGTGATGTATTCAGAATTGAAATTATGAAAGGAAAAATTAAATTTTTATCCTAAGTGACAGTTTGCAGTTCCCACTCACCCCTGATATGGCTATTCCTTGCTGTGTGTAGATATATTAATTTCTATACTTTATCTGTGCAGAAGAAATTTAGGCCTTAAGTTATGGGGACACAATTCTAAAATTGACTTTTCTTTAACCTATATTTGGTTTTAATGTTTACTTTAATGCCTTATAATTGTGGAAAATGATTCAGAATTAAAAGCACAACGGTTGGATAGGTTTCCATCGAAAATGTCGATGCGCCGCGCGCTCGAGCAATTTTCAGGATTTTTTTTTGGTCAGGCATTGGCATCCCTGTATATACCAGGCAGCGATATTATGAAACAACTTGAAGTGTTCCACGATATACTTATTAAGAATTTAAAGTACATTTATCTGCATGGAATGCATGCTTTGTTTTGTTTTTGTCATTGTTGTTGTTGTTTTTACCATAATGAATAACGACGGTAAATTCTGGTTATCCTTTTCAGACACTTACCTCCACATTTACGTTTCTTAGCCGGCTCATTAGCTGGAGTTACCTCGGTGGCTTTCACATATCCATTGGATTTGTGCCGGGCTAGGATGGCAGTCACACCTAAGGAAACGTGAGTGATACTAGGGAATTCTGGAAGAATAAAAAAAATGATGCAGACTCTTAGTGAGCCTCAAGTCTTTCAGGACAGACAGATATGCCCTTTGGAATACTTTGTTGGAAGCTTTGTGCTAAAATTGTCTTTGTTGTTTAATTATGTAATCTAAATGATGACCTATTTGTGTAGGGGGAACCTTGAATGAAGAATCAGTGTCAGTCATTTTTTTGCTAAAGCATTTCACTGTTATGATTCAATTCCTTTTATCCAGGATGCAAAAAATTGTGCATCAGCTATTTTTCCTATTTGAAATTTCATTTAATTTTACATAAAATTTGTGGTTTGATGTATTTAAAACTGATTATTGCACAAATCAGCCTTTCAGATAATGGCCGCTTCTTGTGTAAAAGACTCGGAAAATGTTAGAAGAATTTTTGGCCTACTGATATCTAGCTGCTGCTGAACAGAGAGTTAACTTTCTTTTTCCTTCTTTCACTTTAGTTACAATCACATAGGTGAAGTCTTTATGAAGATGATACGGGAAGAAGGGTTTCGTTCCATATACAGAGGATTTACTCCAACCATGTTGGGCTCCATACCATATTCAGGATCCAGCTTTTTCACATATGAAAGTTTGAAAAAAGTTCATGCAGGTATGTGCCTGTTGTGGATGTAGTTTCATTACGTTAAAACATTTTTGGCACAGACTCTGTGGATTGCTGATTTCTATGGCTGAACGACTCTTTCTGTTTATAGAGCAATGTTTTCTTCACCAGAATAAACATTACTGTCACGAGGCAGAGATGTCTTGTGCTACTGTCTTTCTCTTTGATTTCAAGACACGAGACATATTTGCTTTGAAACTTCTGAATAAAAGCAAAGAATAAAACATTCGTTCATAATTAAACTTGGGTGTTTTTACTATTGTATGATAGCATTAAAATTTGATTAACACTTTGTGAACTACAATCTTGTCAAATTAGTCATGCTTTCATTTCTAAATCCCCTTGGGCGAACGCACCAAAAAATTGTGCAATACAGGTACATTACAGTAAAATAGGACACAAAATTGTGACAGTGGTACACAAAGTGTTAACTGTTGACAGACTTGAAGCACTGTTATTCAAATTCACAACAATACATTCAGAGGGAAGAGACTGAGCAAGAACAGTGCAAATAGAGAGTGTTTAAAGATACTTTCTGGAGAGAAGTTCTTAAACCCGTATGTTGTATGAGAAATACCTAAGGTGAATTTATTGAGTTGGCTGATGACACAGTTCTCAAACCTTTCTGTCCCAACTATTTTTCAGAGGCGCATAAGGGCCGAGACCCCACACCAGTGGAGAGATTGGGCTTTGGGGCTGTTGCGGGGATGGTCGGCCAGTCTGCATCATATCCACTGGATATTGTCAGGAGACGGATGCAGACTGCAGGTGGGACTGACTGGATTATAACTGATACTATTGAATGATCCACTTATTTTTACTCTGGAGTTGAATATTCTGTCTGAGATCATAAACTTAAAACCAGAATGGTTGCTGGCAAATAATATATCACCTAAAGACCTGTTTAGCGTTAGAACATACCAATTCATGCCACCTTTTACTTATTTACTTGTTGCCAAAAATAACATGAGTGCACTTTGTATGCTGAGTTCCCTGATCCAAATTTCAAGGCACTGGCACAGAATTTTGTGTTCATGAGGCATTCTGTGAGGTAAATTATGTACTGCAAAATAAGGGATTGAAGTCATGTAATGAGTAGGTGAGAAAATTGAGGAGTAGTAATAATACAAGGGTCATACCCAAGCCATTCCCTTTTCTCAAGGTTTCATGTCATTATTTATTACCCCAGCAGGCCAGATCACTCAGCTACTGGCTTAACCCCTTGAGGAGCCCCCTTGAGGAGCATGCTGTGCCACTGCTATATAGGTGCTCATTGTTACCACTGAGGCAGAATCTTTCACCGCCTATAGCCAGGTACCATTTTACAGACAACTGCATGAAGTTCGAGCCCATGAGATAGCATTACTTTTTTATTTTTCTCACAGGTGTTACTGGTCACAGTCACGACTATACATCAATCATAAATACGGCTCGTCTGATCATCATGGAGGAAGGATTTATACGTGGGATGTACAAGGGACTCAGTATGAACTGGATCAAGGGACCCATTGCAGTAGGAATCAGTTTTACCACTTTCGACACTTTGAAACATTTCTTGCGGAAGTTGCCATATTTCCAAGATGAGGAAGGGACGTGAGACGACCGGTGTGAACATAGCTGTTTAAAATGTGGAATGTAGTGGTTTAGTACATCGAAGTGTCTGTTGAGAGCTGCATTCTCAGGAGGGTCTTGACCTTGTTGAGAATCAGTTGAGAGTCGATTTCTATCTGGAGGTTGTTACACTCATTGGCAGTGAGTTCATCTATAAATGTCATGGATTAGTCAACTCCAACAAAGCTCACTTCCAGCTTAAGGGGGGGTGCGCCTCCTGGGAGTGAAATCGTGAATGCTTGAACTAGGACTTTTTAAGCTTTAAATTTAGATTCAGCATGGTCAAATTAGGGGAAAAATGTGGATTTTTTTTTGGTTTTGTGTACGGTTGCCATGGCAACGCCGCCATATTGGATTTCGTTTGTTGAAAATGAGCTATTTTCAAAAGCCTAAGGCTCCTAGAGTTTTGAATGTGATCATTTCAAATTTTGTACACTTATAAAATAGCTCTATAAAAATAATAAAATGCATTTATTTTTTGTTTATTTGTCATACAATGTCAGTAAAAAAATTTTGAAATATGTGTGTTGACAGATGTGTATTTTTCTCAATTTTCCACCAGATAATCAACTTTTTTTCAAAAACGTGAATTAAATCTAGAAAAAAGGATGCATTTTATTGAAACACATTCTATGAGATAGATATATTCCAAATTTGAAGTCAGTCGGTTCAGAAATAAAAAAGCCTTCGGGAAAAAAGTGGAGAAAAACAACATTTTGAGAAAAACGCATTTGAAGTTTTGATAGCGTGTTTATACAAGGCTAAGATGGCCATCTAGAGGTGCCCTTTCAGGGCATAAAACGGATGTTTCTGGCCTCAAAGGTTATTTTTCTCATAGCAGAAGAGGTCAAAGTGTCTAAAAATACCAAAAGCCCAATTTCGATATTTTAACCCCTAGACCCCCTTTTCAGAAGGCGCACCCCCCCTTAAGCAGAATGAAATAGTAGTGTGACTATGTCATTTAATCTGTCATCCTTAAGTAATAGATGCATCAACCAATTAAAGCCATTGTAAAACGTCATATCAGCCAACCATATTCCTCTGACGTTGGAAAAGTAGAAAACGGAAATAATGATTGTCAGTGTAATGGCTTGTGATGCCTTAATAGCTGTTCAAACATAACTGAGACAGGTCTATTCCTGAGAGAATAAGGTAAAGGGAAGGCAGGTTGATGAGGAAAAATACTTTCGCGATAGGTTGAAGAAGACAAAGAGGAAAAGCAAAGTAATCTATTTTATTCTGATATTGCAATCTTTTTCTGTTCTTTTGGAAGTGTTTACATACACTTTAGGCAGGTGTATGAACTGGATCAACTGAATTATTTTAGGCAGAGAACTTAAGAATGAGTCCCCCAATTCCTTTCCCAAGTATAATCTGGTCTTAGGCTTGGAACAGCTAAGCTATAATAAGGAAAATGCTGAGATGGCAAGTAAATGTGACAGTAAAACCTTGAATAGACTTTTAAAGAGTTTCTGGTTTGCCAGCTTTTGCCTGCCACTTTCAGTTGTTTCCTTGTGTTTTGTATTATTTGGGATGTGAAAAAAGACCTATGAATCATACTATGCAGGTCTAATGTATCAAGGAAAAATTGTTTCCCCATCACTAAATCATGGGTGTTTTGGTAAATGATCTCTGTGGAGGTGGTTGTCAAAACAGGTTTGACTGTGTCAGAAAAATGGATTGAACAAACTTTTAAGATGAAGTGTCTGACACTGACTGAGAGTGGCTTTCATTAAGGTCAAGATTCACTGAGATTGCAGCTCTCAACTGTGCTTTCATACACAAATATATCAGATTCAGTTCCGACATGTAATCAGTAATGGCATATAACTGCGTCAATGCACAAACTGTTGCTTTAATATAAGACTACTGCATGTTTTACAGCCAGGCAAAATGAATCTTTATTTGGTACTGATCTACCTGAATCAAGCTGGAAAAAAAAAATAAGTATCTAAGATGCACTAATGCACATACTTACAGAAGGCTTTTCTATACTCGTGAGAATAAGTTATATGGAATTAAGGGAAAGAGTTGTCTCTCAAAGAGATATGATGATAATTAGAATAAAAAAAATGAAATGCTTTCTAAGTATGTGTATTATTACTATGTCTAGATTACATACATGAAATCTGATGGTGGAGTAACAACTGTGTTTTGAGAGAACATTTTTCTAAGGTTAGCACCCACAACAGGAAAAAATGCACAGTTTAGTACTTAGACGTGCAAGTTTGCATGTAAAATGTACTGAATTAGAAAAAGATGTGCACTTCCAATGGAATGGTAGTCAGTCTTCTATAAGCTTCATTTCAACTGGCTGTAAGACATTTCCTGTTGATGTGTAATAAGGTAGGATACTTGATTTTAGGTCATATGGTACACAGCCTTAAGTCTCAACATGAATGGTGTGTTAAGAATGGGTTTGCAAACCTCGGCAAGTCCATTTAGAACATTTTTCAGATCGATCATTATGGAAGTAATTGCTCATGATGAGTACACTTGAACACATTTAATCCGAAAATGCCTAACCATTGCTCATTATAGCCCCATTTTACAATCGATAACCAATATGCGACTTGTTTCTAACACCTTGCACCACTTTTGTCAAGAGGTTGGGTACATATTGTTCAACAATCATTAACAGATGGTGAATTATACTTGGAATGGACAGTGTAGAGAAGAGCATATGGTAAGAAGGCAAGGGGCCTGACCTGTATGATGTGCAAATGTTGATATGAAACAAGCAATATCACGTAACACTTTTCAAGTCCCCATGTTTTTTTCATATAATTCATTATTAAATGCAGTTAGTGATAATCCAAAATATACACCAGTTATGAAGCATTCATAAATCCCTTTCCACCTAATTTTTTCAGATTAAATCATTGTCTCCATTACTTGCGATATAGCAACCCCTGTGCAAGCAACCCCAGCCTGAAGACTCAACTCGAGACTAATGGCTTGTTATTAATTATTAACCACTTACTGCATAAGACTTTGTGGAATCCAATCTTGGTTGCCTTGCTGTGAAACAGACAGAGGCATGTGACCCTTATGTTTTAGTAATCATGGATAACCTGAACTGTGTTTAACAGGGCTTCTGCGCAGTCCTGAAATTCCAGGTAGTCCTGGAAAAGTCCTGAAATTTGATTTCAGGGCCTAAAATCCTGGAAAAGTCCTGGAAATTGCAAAAATATACTTGAAAGTCCTGAAATTTGTGCTTCTGGCAAGAATTATGCTGAAAAATTTCACTCGCGGATGAAGCAGGACGCATTCGAGGTCGCGCCGACATGTTTTCGATTTTCTGTTTACTTGCGGTAAATTCGTTGTCTGCTTTTTCTTTTTCCTTTTTGACTTCCTCGACATGACCTGGAAAATGACCATTTAGTCCTTGAAAAGTCCTGGAAAAAAATTTCCAGTGTGGTGCAGAACCCCTGGCTTAATATGAAAAAACTTTGTGGGTCCTGTGATCTCGTATTAACTGTGTTCAAGTGTATATTGCTACTAAAGTTTTGAAGAAATCCACTTTTCATTACAAGCTCAATTTTGTGGCAGGAATGCATTTATTATTATATCGGCTACCTCATCTTCGGTAGAATTATGGACTTGTCAAGGCTCGCTAAAACCACTGTTTGTGTAGTCAGTTCAAAGTGAAAGCAAGCTGTCTTGAGAACTGTGAAGAGAGTGCAAAAGTGATTATTATAACATAGAAAGCACTGACATGCTGAGAAAATTTTCTTGATCATGTATTTTCACGTGATAAACGAAGATGAGCCATCTAATATTTATCAACATTGCTAGAGTGACATTTAACAGCAACCATCTCCACATGGCGTTAGTTAGGAAAGGTGAACATTAAACATCTTATAACAAATGTATATCGATGCAGGTATGGGTTAGGGGCATATGTGCTGTTCATCTCTCTTTCATACAACAAAGATGTGATACTCGCCCCAGGTGCAGATGGTGGCTCATCCAATCATTATAGAGGACAAAATGACCTCTGCAACCTACCTGTGGAATAACATAAAGGCAGATACCGCTTGTGCTCCTACACCATGTCAGCGATAATATTATGCATGTGTGAAAGATGTTGTGATGAAATTATTATGATTCCAATAGGATTGAAGCACACTCCTTTATCAGTAGTTTAATGTTTTTGCTGAAAAATGGTTGTGGATTCTTTGTGATGCTCTTCCTTCAAAGAATCGTAAATTTATTTGTAAAATTGATCCCAGAGACTTCTTCTCCACCCTATCTCATACGCAGTTTGCTGCTTGGACAGGCATTTCTTGTATGATTTGTCATCATTCAATATTGAGCATTGCTATATGCTTTGTGTACCACAGTATCGTTAAAAAATTATTTTTCAGTCCTGAAGCCCCTCTTGTGATATAATTTCAAGGTTTAACTTAGTCACATATTTGTGACACTGGTACAGTAAGGTAAAGTCAAATTGGAAACAATATTGTGATTTGATATGCTGAATGCTAAGCATGATCTTTTTAAAACTAAAAGTAATGCAAGTTGTGTTTTCTTTGTGAATGCTCTTGTCCGTGGAAATATGGGAGTAAAATTAAAGGATAACATTTGACATTGTCACATATATACATTAACATTATTTGGAAAATCAGACATAAAGACATAAGTACTCTCATTAAACATAAAATAACAAATGATTACAAGGTTTCCTCTAAAAGTGTAGTTTAATTACAATACTCTGAAGACAAAGAATAACATTCAGTATCTATCAAAATCAACTTGACTGGGTTTTGTTTTGATAGTTTATGAATAAAGAGAAAATCAAACATAAGATATAGGAAAAAAAGTCTCAGGCAGTATTTTACCATTCAGTTTTAAGCCTTGTTCACATTATATATGTAAGGTAAAGCTTACACAAAACCTTTGACACTTAAGGGTATTCAGTGTAACAGCTTCCCTGCATTTGAATGTTCTGTCTAAAGGCACAATTTAGGTGATGTGGTTACAAGGTTCACAACGAATAAATAATGCTGTTGAAAGTCCTTTAAGTGTATAAAGACTTACAACAGTATAATTTCCAGATAGTGACAGAATATGTCCACAAGGCAATTCGCTCGCTGCTTACAATTCAGTTTCAGTTTGTGTATTTAAGCCGAAGCCAATGACAGAACAATATATACAACAATTAAGAAAGAATGAAAAAATGAAAAAAAAAACAAACAAAAAACTGCATGACTAACACATACATTTATTAACTGACTTCTCTCTCTCTCTCTAACTCTCTCTATACCTTTCTTTCTCCCTTTCTCACACTCTGTTACACTTTCTTTCTCTCTCTCTCACTCATTTACTCACTCACCCACCCAATCTAATATTAACAGTTTCAACCGCAACTTTCCCAATATCCTATTAGATTAGACATGTTTATGTTCGTGCATTGCAGTTTACAAATGCCCTGTCTTGCCTGCCAGTACGCTTCCATGAATTACACTTTCAGAAAGGCACATTACATTTAAGTACAGTGGAGCACGCTTAATACGGATATGCTTAGTACGTAAACACGGATACTGAACACAGTATTTTGGGTCCCAGCCTGTCTTCTCTATGGGTACGGATACGGTTAATACGTATTTCTGTTAATGAGATCACTTTTGGTTGGTCCCAAGATGCACACATTATCTGTGCTCCACTATACTTTGGTTGCTGTCACCTTCTGTAGCACTGCTGCTTTCTATGTGTTCTTCCTTCAAACATGTCCAGATGAAATGAGAAACACAATCAAGGTAAACGAAATACGTGTTGTTGGATATGATATGTAAACGTGTGTCACGTAAACCTTTAAAGCCATATGTGATATTGTGTACATTGTAAAGAATTATAATGGTTTATTAAATTTGTATGAATCACATTTCTTATTCTCAACTTAAATAACATCACTTGAATGTTTGTAATATTTGCATGCACGCTTGTGAAAATATGGTTGCCATAAGTATTGTTTCCTGCTCATCTTTACCTTCAGTTTTGTCTAATGATAATACCACTGTAGTATATAAGGATAACAAATGCATTTCTTTAGCATCTAAACCATTAAAACCTGTGTTCCCTCTATAATGTTCATGCTCTGATCACTAGCAAATATGGCCAGCAACAAGTCACCAGACGGTCAAGGAAAGTTTCATCCAAATTTCACCAGAAACTGTTCACTCATAGTGCTGGTCTATGGCCTTCAGGTTTCTTCATAGTTGATTGTTTCCCTTGGCCTGAGATGTAGTGAGTTAAGGGCAGCGAATTCTTGCAGCATGTACACTTGAAAGCAAAGTTAAACTTCTTTGTGAACAAGTTGCAGAATTTGTATGGCTGCACACAAGTGAAAACTTCAGAGGGAACATTGCGCTAAACCTTCCTGATATTGCACTGGTGATATTGTATTCTCCCTGTGGGTTTAACATGGTACAATTTTAGATTTGAAATGCCTAATCACAACAGATTTCTGTGACTTATTCAACTGCATGAATGGAAAAGTTGCAGTTATAGGGTTAGGGGAGNGGGGGGGGGGGGGGGTTGAGCTGTGCCTTGTGTTTCAGCCAGTGTTTTCTGCAATGCAAAATGTTGTGATTAAGTGCAGATTGTGATTACATGGAATTGGCTGCACCAGTCACATTGACATCAGGGATAATAAGATATGAAAACAAAAATGAAGTTGTCATTAAGGACAACACAGTGTAAAGCTGATGATGTAAAACATAGTGAGAATGCCAAGTTCTGGCTGTGTCCTGAAAACTGATTTTGGAGTTTTTTGGTTCCCGAGATTGCTCATGCTATGTAGACTGACAACCTTTAAGTTGTTAGACTTTGTTTGAGACTGTAGAGAATTTGAACTGTAATGTATATGTTTGCACTGTAGTACATATGTTTGTAGATGTGTAAATGTTCCAGTTACATTTTGTGATAAAGCAGGCATATTGTTTGCATGTAGGTTGACGTTATGCCTGTAGTTTTTCTTTGTGTTAGGTCTAAGATAGTTGTACCAACTTGTGGTGTATGTTGACATAGTGCCCTTTGAGAACCTAATTGTCTTAAACACCAGTTTGCCCAAAATTGAGTTACCACAGAACTGGGAGTCTTGGCATCTCATAAGTCATATAATCTTTTCAACATTGTTCTATCCGCACATAGACAAAAAAATCTGTGTTTGTTTTTTCATATTTTTACATATGTACTTATAATACTTTTAACTTTAACTGCGTTTTTCTCAAAAAGGTGCCTTTGGCATTGAGATAAATAGGCTCTCAGAGGCCAGCAATACTGTGTTGATATGTTAGTCATCATGTGTGATACAGATGACATGCTTTTTGTGTCAGACTGATATATTATGGCAGTAATGTAGCATAATGTTTAGCAACTTTGGTAATGGCTCAGTTGTTTTGTTAATGAACATACATCAGAATCTTGACCCAAAAATATTTTCTGTTTTCCATGCACATTTATGGGAGGACGTAGAAAACTTGCTGTAGGTCTAGGACATAAAAAACTATATGTTGGCCCGGGTTTAATTCCTTCACCGCCAGTGACTACATTATTCAAAAATTTTTTAAATCAAAGCATAAATATCGGAAGATTTGAGATCTTCATTAACATTACTGACTTTGTGTTCCACAGAAGGTACAGTATAGTGTCCAAAATATGAATGCAGTTTTGTCCATTTCTTTCCATTGAAGACAGTGATATCACCGAAAATTTCTTGGGCACAAGGCAGACGAGGGATTAATTATTAGGTATAATAATGGAGTTTCTGGCTTTAAGCTGAAACTTCCAGGAAATTTCAAAAATTACAATGTACTGAGTCATGAATTTCAGGATTTGTAGGTCTGTGTGAGTGGCACTCATGCTCATGCATGTTGTCCCATTATGGTCCAGAAGTTTTAATACCACTTTGGCTTACTTCCCACCAAGGCCATTGTTGAAATGGCCAGACAGCATATGTAGCCCATAGAGATACTCAAAGAGATGAAGTAAAATTTTGCTCACTTGAATATACTGCCGTTTTATGACAAAAGGAAGAAAGCGCCAATCGGGAAAGTTTTGAGAAAATCGCAAAAATGTTTTTCAAACTTTAAGGACTCGCCTTTATAATTGTTTATAATTAACACTGGCGCTTAGTGTCCTTTAAGGTTCCCTAACTTCGTTATTTATTAAGATATCGTGATGGGACCCAGACAGAAATGTGCATAATCATCTGGGGATTCCAAAACTATAAATAACTCAATTTGACCTACTTTGGCGCTTTCGTCCTTTTGTCATAAAACGGCAGTATAAACGGGTTGTGAAGTTCTGTTACGATGTATCCCCACGAGGTCTTGCATCAGATCACTTCACATTGTGATACATGAAGACATTTCGTCGCTGTTCTGACGTAGTGTCGGAGATGGCCATTTTGGGAATTCTGAGTTATTTACACTGTGTGCATCCCAACCATGACTACTTTATTTTGTGTAAACAATTTGCAAAATTCGAATTCGTTTTTAGTTATAGCGATTGTGATTTTGATGAAGATCAGAAACTGACCAGATTTTGGTCTGGCATAGTGAAAACTCTAGCTCTAGCTGAAAACTAGCCAGATCGATCTCTGTCACTATGCTAGAACAGCGAGGATTTGTGTGTTGGTCCAGGAAAAGCCCTTCACAATGATCGTATCTGAATTCCTCATTTATTTCTAAAATGATATACTTTTTATCTCAGGCTTTTGTTTTTATAAGAAACTGAGATAAGCATGGCTTTTAGTTCATGAAGTGATAAATCTTTGAACTGAGAAAATGGGTTCTAAAACAGGCAAACAAACATCATAAATGCATTTCAGTACACAATAAAAGTTATTAATTAAAGACATTTATAGGCAGAGTTACAAAGTTAAATGTCTAGAGGAAGTGGCCAGAATGTTAATAAATGTGACAGATAAGTAAACTCAGTTTTGACTTGGAGTGCAAACATTACTTTGTTTTGCACCTAGTGCAGAAACTTGGTCTGCGGATTCAGATGGGATTTCCCGGAGAGCCACACATTATTCTTTTCCATGCCTCTGTGAGTTGATTGGAATCAGCTTTGTCCAGTTAACAGTAAGAAGGAACTCATATTCAAAAGTCTCTGCAGAGTAGAGTGATGCACGATCTTATAGAAATGTATCTTTCGATGTGGATTTGGATTTGGTCTGTCATGTCTCTAAAATATTTTTCTTATAGCCAGTCAAGGCTTAAGTAGCCTTTTGACTGCATCAGATCATGATGTTATGATGAAAATAGTTTTACGTAGCATTGTTTGCTCCAAGTAATGGCTACGAATGAATGTCAGAGAAAATCGTGATTAAAGATTAGTTATTCATTATAAAAGCAATCTAATCTGCCTCACAAAATCTCACATCTATCTCACAGGTGGTATTGATTACAGTCATAAGTCTGTTTTGTCAAAGGAGAACTTATGACTGTAATCAGTACTGCCTGTGATCTACAGTTGCTAACTATTTCCCTGAATAACTAATTGTTTTGTACAGAACTTACTTTATTTTTGAAATTTTTTGATACAGCGAGAATTCGGGATAGCGGGCAATAGCTTGGATAAGAGGCTTATGAACCACATTGTTGTTATTATTATGATGATGAAAGTATTTGCAACATGCAATGAATTTCCCAATCACCTACAGGACTTGATATCTCAGTTCCTAGTCTAGAGACATATGCCTTTTTTTATTCTAATGGCTTGCAACACATTTTATATTTGCTGTTTCTTATTGTTAATCACACAAAACTGAACCCTGGGATGTGACATACAATGACATGACTTTTCTGCCATACACGGTATAGAGGTCTGCCTACGTCATGATTTCCATGTCATGCCTAATCCGAATCTGGTGGGTTCACACCTTTACTTATGCTATTTAATCTGATATGGTCAGTATCTTAGATCCAGATATCTGCATGGCATTTCTCTGTATGTATTATTATTATTGCATACATTCAGGTTTGTTATTTTTTAATATATGTTCCACATTAGTAATATGATTCACACTCATAAATTATGTGAAATAATACTGAAAATGCTGCAATATTGTTCAGGGTCAGATCACTTAATGGCTTTCTCAGCCCCTCATGGGGGCAAACTGCCATTTTACAGTCACTGACCAATGACATTTAGACATTTAGGTACTCACTTGTCAGGTTGATGGACTGAGGAAAATAAAAGTATAAGCGCTAATTAACCACTTTCTAATATTCTCTTTGTATGCAAAAGCAACCTGAACAGTTTTCTGTCTTATTTCATCCAGATACTCACTTCAATATATAGTTTGGTCTTCTACATACGAATCTAGAATTGGACATAGTGGTCCATGGAGATATGTAGAAGCATGTGGGATTGAAAATCTGAACTTTTCACAATTTTTATATGTATTGTGGTTCAGCAGCTAAGAACAGCATATTTAGCATTTCTTCACACACAGAGAATGCCATTTATTTGTTTATATGGTTGTGGAAAGAGAAAGCATTTCCAGTGTGTAAAATTAAATGCTGGCAAAAAGGTGCAGAACCTCTTTGCATGTAACTTTCATTTGCCCTCTTAAGTTTTTGTTGCATATTTCTCATATAGAAATATTTGATGTGTCTTGATTTTTTTTCCTTGAAGGGGGAGGGGGTGGAGGAGGTAAGGTAGGAAGATGTGCAGCAAAGTACCTGCCCATCATGAGACCGCATGTTATGCCTTATGTGCCAAGTGAAAACCAACTAGATATACTTGTATTATACCAGTATCTGTTTGACTGAATGATGCAAGCATTTGTGAAGTGTGAGATAACACAAATAAAATCCGAAATATCCAAAAAAACAAAAAAAAAAATGCATGTGTTATGTTCTGTTTTTTATGCAACTTAAAGAACTATGTAATTGCCATGATATATATATATATATATATATATATATATATATATATATANGGTACTGAACAGAACAAACCTCACACACTTTCAAGCCTACAAAAACAATTCACAACTCATATACAAAAATACAAGGCTGGGGTTCGAGGCAGGTCATGTTAAAAGGTAAAACAATGAGAGGGAGAAACAGAGACAGATAGAGAGACAGAGAGAGAGAGAGAGAGAGAGAGAGCGAGAGATAATAAGCGAAAGAGAACGAGAGGGACTGTGTATATGCGAATTGTACAATGAGAAAAAAAAAAGGGGGGNGGTGCTTTTCAGGTTAGCAGAGATGGAAAAAGGAAGAAAATGTAACAAACGGCAGGAAGGGGAGATCTATAAAAGGAACAAAAGCATACTGATGTTATATATGTATATATCAATACTTCTCATGTCTAGTCACCTACACATCCATCCATCCATGCATCCATCCATCCATCCACCTATCCATCCATCCATTCATTCATCCATCCGTCCATCCTCCGCTTGTCTGTCCATTTAGCCGTCTGTCCGCCCCTACTTCTATCGGTCCGTCCATTCCTCTCCTATTCCATCCATCCGCATCTATCTCTGAAAATGTGCTAGTGCAGGTGGATAAAATTGCTCAGTCTCGATAGACAAGCACTTAATTACATGTCTTAGGTTAGGGATGACTGCAGCTGTGATTTAAGTAGAAGAAAATGAACGGGACAGGGGGAGGCTGGGGGTTTACCCAAACATAATGATTTAGCTGCAACGGCGGGTGGAAGTTAGGAGATGGAACGGCACACTGTCAGATATTCAGAAACGTCAAGTTGATATAGTGTGCAGGTATTAACATCAACAACTCAATGCAGAGACTCTATAGTAAAATGACTAAAATTATGTCGCATCAGGACGGCAACGACAAAAAAGAAAGAGAGGTGAAATTAAAGGAAAAACAAAGGAGGCGCATAGGCTGGCTCTCTGTCCGCCATAAAAGTATAAACTCTATCTATCTATCTATCTATCTATCTATCTATCTATCTATCTATCTATCTATCTATCTCTCTCTCTCTCTCTCTCTCTCTCTATATATATATATATATGGTGTTTGGTGAGACATTGCAATGACAGTAATTTGTCGCCCATCTCATGAAGGGGAATATGTGACATTTGCTAGTTTTTCAGGTGACTGTTTTAAAGTCCCATTGAGATTTAGAATTGATACACTCAATTGATAATTCTTTAATATCTCTGAAACTATCAGAGCTATGGATAAACCATTTTATGAGGACATAAATCTTGCTTCGGGCTTCCTGAAAGCAGTTTCTACTCAGAACACCCAAAATGTCATTTATGCCCCTCAAAAGATGGGCAACGAAAACGCTCAATTGCAGATCATTTCACTGCAACTTTCGCTGTAATCAGAACATATTTCATACAACAAAATGCTAGGTTTTTGAAATCATTAAGAGTCTGGTTTTCAGGATTATGTTCTAATGGCCAATGAAGTTCATTTGATTACTGTTTAGTGCTTAGATTTAGAACACCCTCCCACTGCTATTAGTGTGAATGGAAGAAAAGGGGGTGGTGTGGGNGGGGGGGGGGGGAATACAGATATTTGCACTGAGCAGTGAAAAGAACACTTGGGGAAACCCCAGACGCCAATCGCTGGGAATTCCGAATTCGAATCCAGAGCAGGGATTTGATGGATTTGAGTCTCGAGGGGAAAGGTGGGGAGGGGAGGAGAGAGGAGATATTTACGGAATTTGCCCCCCAGGCCTATGCAAAATGGGCTAAAAAAACAACCAAATCCCAAAAAGGCCCAGATTGCGCAAATATTTTTATACAATTGCGCCAAATATTTTTAAAATATAATTGCGCCAAATTGTTCGACTGATTGAGCCAATTTTTAACCTTAATATACCGACCTACATCGCAGGTGCGTGTACCATTGATGTGCATGAAGAATGAGTGGGCATCCAATACTGTACCGTGTGAAAGGCTAGATGATAAATATTTGCATCATAAATGGAATAAAATCCTTTACATCCCAAGTTCAAGAGTCATGGTTTATAGCGTCTTATCAAAAGCTTTCGTAAAATCAGTGAAATAAACCACTGGGCTTTTTGTTCGCTTGCTAAGTATGTCTGATTGTGTTGAGGTAAAGAAATATATTATCACTCATCTGATTTACATCAGAAGGCTCCTTCCATGGTAACTGACGGGACATTTATTTTAGGCAATACTTTTCAAACAAAAAGCACTCGCAGGTTTACATATAATCCATTTTATTTAGTTTTCTTTTCACAAATAAAAAAAAAGTAATGGCAAATTAACTGACAAAACTAACATTTGTCTTATAAATTGGACCTTATATAATCACACCTCATAGGGTTGGTAACAGAAAAAGTACCTTCGTTTTTACATGGTAACCCATAATAGCAAAACTTCTGAAATTCAATCATTGATAATAGAAAAACATATTTTTTTTATAGACTCAGATAGTGCATATTAACAGGTGAATAAAGCAATTTTATCCAACAACGATAATTTAGGACACTAGGGACGTCTTTCTGAGTAACTGATGGTACGAAAAATTGGTAACTGATGGGACACAATGGTAACACAATATTCTAGAGAAAAACGCTACTTTGCAAAGTAGGAAGTGAACTCTTCCTTCCAAATACATTTTTTTTTCAAAGTTTTTATTTCATTGCATGACTCGACCCCCTGCCACTTCAAATAACTATCTCTTAGGTCAGAATAATGTAAGGTCAAAAATTTTCCACCTGATGAAAATACACACATTAAGCTCTAATGTCAAACCAATGATCTGATTTAGCCAAATGGCAAATTAAGTATAATTTTGACCAGCAGCAAACAAAATATGGCAATATATCAAATAGCAAATCCATTTTAGGTGCCAGAGGGTACGCCAGAAGGGAATAAAAAGCAGATGACTGAATGAATGAATGACTCAATGAAAGGAGAAATAAAAATAAAAACTCTGATCAGATAATCAGCTACAGTTCACCATGTAGAGAACATAATATGTAATATTATTACTTAAAAAAAAGACACGTATATCCATTATGGTAATAGCTCTTGAAATCTCTAAGACATTAAATATAACCAAACGAATGAATAAATAAATGGACTAACAATCAAAGAAAGAAACAAACAACGAAACAAACAGACAAATAAACAGAGCAGAAGCAAAGCACACATCTCTGCTAAGGACCACTGAACTAATACTGATACACTTTGCTGCATCATGGACCTTATCTGTATAACCCAACACATGAGGATAAATTGTTTCCACTTAAGGAAGTCTCACCTGAAAGTCTGGTAGGTGGATGAGGGAAGGGTGTCCAAATATGAAGGTTACAGACTTCTAATTGGCTGAAAATAACATGTTGTTACTGTTACATGCGTTAGGAAGACAGTAAAAAATCTGTCCTTTGGACAGATTGTGGAGAATGGGCCCTAGAGTTGTGAACCTACCTGCGAATTATTTTACATTCTCTCCTGATTTTGTAAATTAAACCTGAAGTTTGGGTCATTCGCTTCGGTTTCGGTGTGGCCTTCTCTGCGGAGCACTTGTCGTTAAGGAAACTGGTTAGCTTGTTTACACCTTTCGATGTATCGGTTCGCAGCTTGAAAACGAACTGCAAGATCCATATTTTGAACATCATTTTTAATAAGCTCATTAAATTCTGCAAATAATTAAAGAAGACCTAGAGATTGTGGACTTTCTTGCAAGTGGCAGTAGAGAAAACAGTTTATTGGCTCAAAGAGGGAAATTGGATTAGGCTTCTGTAACCTGAAGCTGCCGCTGCTTTCTGAAGGTGTGGATCATCTTGAGGTTGCCGTTTCATTGATGGAATTCGACAATTAGAATCAGTTTGCAGTACGTAGAGCACAGAGATAGAGCACTTCTCTGGTAATATTTCTCTTCCCCGAACTTGTGTTGCTCAATTTCATAAATTATCTTTCTCAGCACCAAATGAAGATTTATCCTTTCCAGAGACCTTTCTCATCAAAAATTTATGGACAGACTGGCTCGTACATTCATTCCGGGGACCAGTAAACATGGCTAGAAACTTGTGATTTGTGATGCGAGGCTGGTTTTGCCTGATGCACAGACGTCACGTTATACAGTATTGTTTATGAAGAAGTATTCAAATATCAGTGAATTGTTCATGTGTGTAGAGATCCCAGAAATCTGTTTCAGATGAGTTGATATGAAATGAGGCAATCTAGCAACATGGGAACAAAAGCCACATGGTGCAAATAAACTTCTTGCTGAATAGTTTTTAACCAATTGAAGCTAATATAATTAGAATAAAATAACAAGTGTTTCAGTGCTTAAGGCTTGGCCCCAAACTTGCATTGTTTATTTTCATAAATTATCCATGTCAGAAAATGTCTTTCTTAGCACTAAGTGAGAATTTCTCCTCCATAGACCTTTTTCTTGGAAAATTCACCTCCAGGAACTTGTAAACACGGTTAGTTTGTTGCATTCCACAAAGCGAGGCTAGTTCTGATTGATGCAAAAACTTACATTATAGAATATTACTAAAGATCCTTTGAATTGTCAATGTGCGTACTTAGAGCATGGCGATATGGCTATTCTTTGATAATCTTTCTCATCCATGAGCTCGTGTTGCTCAATTCCACAATTAATTATTTATGTTGGAAAATGTCTTTCACAACACCAGATGAGAATTTCTCTTCCACAGACCTTTTTCTTGGAATATTAACTTCCAGGAACTAGTAAACATGGTTAGTTTGTTGCATTCCACAAAGCAAGACTAGTTCTGATTGATGCAGTGACTTACATTACGAGATATATTGCTGAAGATCCTTTGAATGTCAGTGAATTGTCAGTGTGCGTACTTAGAGCATGGCAATAAGGCTATTCTTTAATAATCGTTCTCATCCATGAGCTTGTGTTGGAAAATGCTGAAACATGGTAAACTGGAAAAGAGTGCCAGGTGATTCAAAATGAGCTCCAAAATCACGTGTCACCCTTGCTCAATAAGGTCTATGCTGGGAGTGGTGAGTCACTGTTTGAGAATGATCTTGTCTGAATCAAAATTAGCTTCAAGATCATGTGTCACCCCAGCTCATAAAGGTCATGATCTGAGTGCTGAGTCACTGTTTGTGAGTGATCTTGTCTGTTTCAAAATTAGCTTCAAAATCACGTGTCATAAAGGTCTGTGGTGTGAGTGTCGAGGATCGGTTCGTCCAGGGGTCTTTGGCTAAGGCAGGAGGGCTTATTCTAGTGCAATCGACATGTGCCATTGGCTACCGCCGGCAGCTTGCAGCGGGGGCCTTGACCTCTTTTGGTCAGGCTGGTGCATCTTGCTGAAGCATGCTGCCAGCAGAGACCTCCTGGCATTGAATGCCTCTTGCACAGATGGCCTTCCTGGGTTTGAAACCGACACCGTCCAGCCTCAACATGATTTGCCAAGTCGGCTTGGGCTATTACTGGCGGTGCAGCGGGCGGTCCAACTATACCAGCGTGCTTTCTGCATTGGCCATTATGGACTCCCTGCCGGGAGCACAAGTGACCTAGTTTGGTCAGCGTCATGCATCGGCCTTTTTCAGCATGACCGGCTGCCACTGGGTCGGCTGTTGGAAGCACCATTTCGTATGCTTGTCCTACCGGCAGCGGCGCTGGCCCTGGCCCTGCCGGCGGCGGTGCTGGCCCTCCCGGTGTCGGCGCTGGCCCTGGCCCTGCCGGCGGCGGTGCTGGCCCTCCGGGTGGCGGCGCTGGCCCTGCTGTCACTGCAGGTGCTGCTGAAGCTGTTGCTGTTGCTGCACCTGGTGCTGGTACTGTTGCTGTTGGTCCGGTACTCATTTTAGATTTCTTGACAGGAACAAGAATCTTTCTGGTTACTGACGGACCTTTTTTCTCCTTAGGTGTACTTGTTATAAGTCTCTTGCCATGAGCAGTAACTGTGACTACTGGCAGACGTTTTTTCTCTTTCGGTGTGCCCATTTTAATTTCTTGGCATTTGCAAGAATCTTTTTGGCTACTGACAGACGTTTTTTTCTCTTTTGGAGTGCCCATTTTAAATTTCTTGGCATTTGCAAGAACCTTATTGGCTAATGACAGACTTTTTTCCTCTTTAGATGCACCCATTAACTTATCTTTCCGTCCATAAGCGAAAGTCTTTTTGGTTACTGTTGAACTTTTTTTCTCTTTAGATGTACCTGGAGGTATGGCTGACTGGTCACTTGAGCTCCCCAGTAAGGTCGCTTTTCCTCCATCAAAAACTGAGGTTCTGGTCACTGATGGACTTTTTTTCTCTTTAGATGTACCTGGAGTATGGCTGACTGGTCACCTCGCCTCATCAGTAAGGGATTTGGAGGCATTTCCTCGGGTGGCCGGGCTATTAAATGAGTTGGTTCTACTTCTGTGCCATGTGGCAAAGTAGTTTTGTTTACTGATAAACTTCTTTTGACTTTGGGTTTACCATCAACGGGTATGGCCAGTTTCATTTCTGAAGGCTTGTTTATTCCGTAGGCACGATGCCTTTTCCTTTTTCTGCATTTGTGTCCCCTTGAGGTGGATCTTTTTCTTTTTCTCCCCCTGCTTGGTTCAGGCTCATCGTTATCTCCAAATATGAAAGCTTTGTTCATATCGTCTTCACTATCTGTTAAATCATCGGTCTCTATTATTTCATCCTCAGTAACCTTCATCTCTAAGTCCAGAGGCTGCCCCTCCCAGACCATAGGCTGCCTCTCCCCCTCCTCAGCCATGGTGTAGGACTGGACGGGGACTGATATGAAGCTGTTTCCCCTTCCAAATACATTGAACTACTCCAACTATTCTGCGTAATGATGCATCAACTTGCTTTATAGTAAGTTGCATTTGAATGGAATGACCCAGGACGCATTCTTACGGTTCTTACTTGGGAGGGGTCGAGGTAACGCTTCAGTAATTGTAACGATTGAGAAATTACTGTAAATCTTAACACAAGTCACCGATCTATTTTCACGCCACTCTGATTTTGGTTCAGTCTATATACAGTGGTGTATTTCGAGTTTAGCGCAATCTACTACATGCTTTTCGTTAGGGATTAGCGCAATCTACATAAATGCATTTCGTTAGGGATTAGCGCAATCTACATACATACTTTTCGTAGGGGATTAGCGCAATCTACATACATACTTTTAGTTGGGGATTAGCGCAATCTACATACATACTTTTCGTTGGGGATTAGCACAATGTACATACATAGTTTTCGTTGGGGATTAGCACAATGTATATACATAGTTTTCGTACAATCCTTGTGCGCTTGTACTTCTTAGAGTAACAAGAAAATCGCGATTGGTTCAGTCTATATACAGTGGTGTATTTCGAGTTTACTGCAATCTACTACATGCTTTTCGTTAGGAATTAACGCAATCTACATACATACTTTTCGTTGGGGATTAGCGCAATCTACATACATACATTTCGTTGGAGATTAGCGCAATCTACATACATACATTTCGTTGGATATTAGCGCAATCTACATACATAGTTTTCGTTGGGAATTAGCGCAATCTACATACATAGTTTTCGTTGGGGATTAGCGCAATCTACATACATAGTTTTCGTTAGGGATTAGCACAATGTACATACATAGTTTTCGTTGGGGATTAGCGCAATCTACATACATAGTTTTCGTTGGGGATTACCACACTGTACATACATAGTTTTCGTTGGGGATTAGCGCAATCTACATACATAGTTTTCGTTGGGGATTAGCGCAATCTACATACATACATTTCTTTGGGGATTAGCGCAATCTACATATATACTTTTCGTTGGGGATTAGCGCAGTCTACATACATAGTTTTCGTTGGGGATTAGCGCAGTCTACATACATAGTTTTCGTACAATCCTTGTGCGCTTGTACTTCTTAGAGTAACAAGAAAATCGCGATTAGATTCTACATAGTTTTTTTTATTTTATAATGCATTTCATTTTAAATAAAGCTAGAATCCATCCAACTAGCTGACTATCTGAAACCATAAATGGCTACGCTCATATGGAATTATTAAAAAAAAAAGGCTAAATTTCTGTGGACATCGTCATTATCCACTGCACATATCCCTCTAGTGCCCTGCCCTATTTACAATGGCACAAAAAGTCCGAGCTCCAGTTTTTGGATCACTTCTGGATCCACTATGCTGGAACAAGCATCAAAAGGATAATAATAATAATAATAATGCGGTTTATAAGTCTCATAACCAGGATAATGCCCGCTCATACGACTTCACACTGTTATGGTGGGGTGATGATCTTGGTTTGCTCTTTCTTTGTTCCACGAAATGTATCAGATCTGATACGCTGAACACTAGAGGGATATTAATAGTGTAAAGGCCCCAATGTCAAAAGATCACAATAAAGTTACTATTAAGCTAAGTGGCGATGACAGTAATCAAAGGCACTACAGCGAGACATTTTAACTGATTAAAAAGAAAAAAATACGTTACGACCTTCTTCCTCTTGCTCCATCTAAAAGAAGCAGTAAGAAGGTTAGCGGCCTTAGAAATGCCCCTATTAAACAAAATAATTGGAGGTTCTATTTGCCATGAACTCTGTGCAAAATTCGAGTGTTTACTGTACCGTCTAGACTATCGGCCTCTAAGAGAATGAAAAAGCGGGATCTTGGGCAAAAAGTTTAAAAAAAAAAAAAGTCGGCATAGATCTAGATATATTTGCTCTGAGATTAATGGCCACATTTTAAAAGAGTTTCTTTCTTGATACCGCCTTTGAATGCAGTACAGGTTGCATATGGAAGCGCTGAATCAGTGAGACAGTGTGTATAAGGTTTCAGATTATCAGTGAAGAAATCTTGCTGTTTTCAATGCTTGTAAATGGCCCATAGGTGAAATATTGTAGTACGAAGATGACGTTTGAAAAGTTTACAAAACATTTCGGATTAGTTATATTGTATGAGATAAAATATCGATAATATAGGCTAGTGGTAATCTCGGATAGAGCTTAAAAGAACACTACGCCCCTGTTATATTTGGCATTTTGTTTGTGTCTGAGAAAGGAATGAGCTTTTTGCTGTGGCGTCATGTCATTTTGAAATACTTTAGATTCATCCCTTTGAAAAAAAGAAATTAAAATGCATTGGCTTCATTTTATGTAATTTCCACTGAGGCATTAACAGCGCGGTGAAGCGAGAACTTTACTGAAAGGCCACTTCAGAAGATGTTTAGTGTGCAATTGGTTCTAGTCTATACTCGCTAGTCAGCAAACAGAAAAATGACACGACCATTTTTATCTTGCCTTTTTTGCCAAGGGTTACCAACGCCTATCCTAAAGAATACCCAATGCAAAGTTAGGGGTGAGCAAAACCTGAAATTGTATATCAACAAAACATAGCAAACAGAGAAATAACACGGCTACATTTATCTTGCTTTTTATGCCAAGGGTTACCAACGCCTACCCTATAGGGTGCACCATGCAAAATTTAGAGGTGAGCAAAACGTGTATGAACAATATATTTCGAGGTAGGCTGTTGATTAAACTTTTGTTGCATGTTCAAGATCAGTTGAGTGATTCTAAGAAAAGAGCAGGTAGTATTGCATAGGGATGTGAAGGGTGCCATCGATCAAGAAAGCTTGGGAATCCCTGCTGTGGACAGTTAATGTTGGCTTAATGCCACTTGTGAGAGCATTAGCCTGTGGGGGGAGGTAGGGGGAGGGGCGGGGAGAGAGGGTTTGCAGGTTTGTCAGTAGCAAAATGAATCTCGAGAGACGTGGTATATAATGAACTATTATAATTTTTCTATGACTTCAAGGTAGGTTATACCCAATGGATTGTTATAAAAAGCCAACAACAGTTTTAAACAGCACATCTGCTCCATCAAAGGCTCCAATCTGTTAGTGATATCAAGAATCTAAGTTTGGATTGGAGAATCCGAAAGATAAGATAAGATAAGATAAGATAAGATAAGATAAGATAAAATGCCTAAAAATGAGTGATCCTTATGGAAATCCCTATGGAAATTTGCTCTGAACAAGTGCGGTACAGCTAATACATGAAACAGGGAATTACATTTGTAAGATAACTGTAATTACGTACATACATGGCATGCTATCACACACACACACACACACACACACACACACACACACACACACACACACACGCACGCACACACACACACATATGCGCACACACACACACACACACACACATATACACACACATATGCACACAAGCACGCATACACACATCCATCTCTTCCTTCCATCCGCATAACAGGACTTTACATTCACACTATGGAATCCACATTGACTCTAGGCTCGATTGGCATATATACCACCTCAGTTCACGCCAAGGCAAACAAACGAATGTATTTCTTGAGGAAACTTAGATATTTTAATATTGATAGAACACTCATTCACATGTTTTACAAGTCAACTATACAGAGTGTCATCTTATTTTGCATAACAGCATGCGGAGGAAATGCAAAGGAGCAAGACAAGAGCAAAATTAACAAAACTCTATCCTCAAAAAAGCTTGCCACTTAACCAGCAGGGAATACATCGACTTTGATGAGCTATACACTCATGCCTGCAAGCAAACGTTCAAATCAATTTTGAGTGACTGCTCTCACCCCCTATTCCATCAGATAATCCGATCTCAAAGAAGTAGACGGATACTATTCTTAAAAACTCACAGAGAGCGATACAGGCGATCTTTTTTGCCATCAGCCATTCGCCTTAACAGTGTTTCTTAATGTGGTATGCTTGTACGTAAAGCGTGGTGTGCCGAGGTGGGTATAGGTGCAGGGATGTGTGTGTATGAGTGAACATTATTAATCTGTTTGTATTTTTCATTGTATTGTAATATATGCTGTGAAAACGAATTTCCAGATCTGGATAATAAAGGTTTATCTTATCTTATCTTATCTTACTTCTAAGGCCGGCCTTCCATAGGACGGCACACGGCACACGGCTCACGACATGTCGGCACGCGACGTGCGACAGGTCTTGACCCCCCCCCCCNNNCCCCCCCCCTAACATAGGAGACGCGACACGTGACAAGTCGGCTTCTTCTTGTAGTCGTCCATCTCGAATACACCTGCCACACACCTCACAAAAAGTGAACAAGTTGACTTTTCCACACACGCGGTTTTCGTTACCGCTGTGCCGTTTCGTCCTATGTAAGGCGGTACTCTAAATCTTTGTGCCCACTTTTGTTTTCAAGCGTGAGGTGCGTTGTGTGCCGCGTGCCGTGTGCCGTGTGCCGTCTTATGGAAGGCCGGCCTAAGATTCTTTGGTGTTAAAGATACGAATGATTTATTTTACCGCTCAGTTCTTGCATATGGTTGTAAAAGGCGGTTACTTCTATTCGATTTAATATAGATCTTGCTTATGACTATCCAGGCTGTCTTGTTTCAATAGTGACTTAAGAGAATGTTTCTGCTGTTGGCACAGATTTTTTACAGTTGAACCAAGAATTGCAAACGCCGAGGCAGAAGAGATCTTGGACTTATCATTGAATAGTGACATGACTTCAACATTAATTAGGTATTTTCAGCTCTATCACGTGACCTAGGAAATCTTGCTCACAAGTTGGTTTGTCTACATACTCTGCTTATGTATGATTACTCGTCATTTATCAAAATATCCTACCAATCCCTAGATCACGTGGAGTAACTTACCCGTCTGAAAATACCTCGTTTTGCTGCAGGTTACACACACTCAGATCAGGGAGACAGCGTGGCCGTGCGGTTTGTGAGTAGCACTCAGAAACTGAAGACTTTCAAGTCTAAGGTTTATAATGTGTTTGACTCGCGAACTGGGCATTAACGTTGTAGTGTCCCTGGGAAAGACACTTCACTTCCATTTCCTCACTCGACTCAGGTGTAAATGAGAACCTGGCTTTAGAGCTTGGGGGACCAGGGCGCTGCACCGCTGGCGACCAGCAATGACTTTCTTATATATTTCATTTGTAATATTATGTATTTACATGCATGATGTGCATTATTATATGTGAAGGGTTTCATGGCAAAACGCGTTATCCACCAATATGAATTTTTAGCTTATTCTACACACTTCATGTAGCAGTAGGAGTATTTAGTATACATGTGTATTTCCATTCCATAGAAGGACATTTGATCTATATTATTTAAGACTTAAATTTCGCCTTTCACATAAAAATATGCTTTGAATCTAGCCTGTTTTGCCACAACCCCCGAATGGTGTATAATGCGTTTTGCCATGAAGCCCTTCATGTGTTTGTATTATGAACGAGATGTATAACATTGTATGACATTGTAAAACAATTTCCCTACGGGGTAAATAAAGTCGCATTTTCATTTCATCTTCATTCCACTCCCACCCCTTTTCCACCACCACCATTACTGTCATTTTGGACTTTTCTGGTCGTCCAGACACTTTCTCATGGCTCTTAATATATAACATAGTTATTCTCATAACAAACCCCTTTTTAAGGAGGTCTAACTGTACAACAGTGCTGGGCAGAACCGAGTTCATATGAGCGCAGCTCGTGAACTTAGATTCAGTTCACGTGAAGTTGATCTGAGCTTAATAGCTACTTTGGACGAACTGATCTAGATTGACGGTAGCTATTTTGGGAACTTGATCTGAACTTTAATTTTCTGTCTTAATTTCATTTCAGTTCATATCTACCTTGAATCTCAGAATCGAATGCAGTTTTCTGACACCAAGAGGAAACTGACCTGATTGAAAAACTACTAAATTTCCATAGAACTGAGCAAAACTTGATCGTAGGGTTTTTGGCCCCTTAGTGACCTGAACTTGATTTGAACTGACTCTCTTGGTGAGCTTGCTCAACCGTGCTGGGCAAATATCCCCCTCTCCCTCCCCCCTATTAAAAAAAAGGGGCGGCAAGAAAATTGCCAGAATATTCCGGAGTAGCGTCTGGTCACTCGTTACGTCTTTTAATCTCTGTGATCAACACACGGCTCCCAAAATTTTCTTTACCACCATCACCACCGAAAGCAACACTATCATCGCATTACCATTACCACAACCATCATCACAACTACCATTAACACCATTGTCATCACCACCAGCACGGTATTCACAAAGATACAACCATTAGAGGCAGCGTGGCCGTGTGGATTGTGGGTCGTACTCAGAAACTGAAGACTTGCAAGTCCAAGGTTTGTGTGTTTGACTCGCGAGCTGGGCGGTTTACGTTGTAGTGTCCTTGGGAAAGACACTTCACTTCCATTTCCTCACTCGACTCAGGTGTAAATGAGTACCTGGCTTTAGAGCTAGGGGTCCTAGGGCGCTGCACCGCTGGCGACCAGCAATGACTTTGTTGTGGATTTCATTTGTAATATAATGTATTTACATGTATGATGTGTATTGTTATCTGTGTTTGTATTATGAATGAGATGTGTAACACTGTAGGCCATTGTAAAACAATTTCCCTACGGGGTAAATAAAGTCATAATTTCATTTTCATTTAAATAAAGCAGGTAACACACAAACACTTTATACTTTGTTTTGACATACAAACAAAAGTTTTATTGTGTCCATTGCTATAATACTCCTTTGTTGCGAAAGTATGACATGATACATAAAATAAATTACATGTACGCTGTTTTTGTCACAACAAACTTCTCCGCTTGCAATATCACGTGAGCTAGGAAACATTGCACTAAATAGAGAAGGTGATTTAAGCGGGCACTGTTTAGTTTTCGTGACGATTATTCTGATATCTGCAACAAAAACACTGTGATAGGCCAAAAAAGCGCAATTCAGTAATCGAAGTCGAAAATGATAATTCTGGTATCGAGTTGGCCCCTCATTTGTAAGTGTCTTCTTTACGTATCATACCGTTTTGCATGCTGTAGGTTAGATACAATCTGTATAATGGAAAAAAAATAAGTTGTTTTTTTTTTTAGCGGCGATGTCATTAAGCAAAGCTATTTTTTTTTAGACCCCTGTAAACAAGAAACTTTCTAATAAAAAGAAAACCATTAATCGGACAGTCCACTACCCAGACTTTTGTTTTCTTTCCGTCGTGAAATCCAGATTGTCTAGTCGTGGTTTGAATAAGATCAGCCAAAAAAAACGCTGAAAGACTTAAATCATTATGTACAATTAACAGCTGTTTCACTTGTCAGAATGTTTATCCATTTCCCATGTGACGCTACGGTAGAATCAATTCTCACCTTCACTTTACTGCTCTAGGCCAAACGATAGGATAAATTCGCATGTCAGCGCCATCCGTGTTACACTGCCGTCGCATTTTGTGGCCCAGTGTCAGTTGATCGGCTAGCAGACAACTCATGGAGCGGTTATTATCCATAACACCGAATTACGCAGCCAGCCGAAGGCTGGACTCGAGGCGCACCGCTCTACTAGAATTTGCCAACTAAAGAGCGCCTTCCTGTTGTTTTTTTTTCAAAACTCGTTAGATCTATGTCTAACTCAGAATGTTTTTGAAGTAAATGGAAATAATTTTAAGTGTTAATGCTCTGCATACATAATAATTTTAAATGTTTATTTACTTTTAAAGAAAGCAACCCTTGGACCAAGCCGTATGTTAGGCTCAAATAAATTAATAAGGAAAAGCACTTCTGAATACAATGCCTAATCAGTTTTCAATGAAAGTTCATTCACCTAGTTTTGAAAAAAAAACCCAAAAAACCAACAACAAACGCTCTTCAGTTATTCCTGGATTGGATATCTCACAATAAATAAATGTCATACGCTACGCCTCAATTGGCCTATAGCATTATATTTAAACATAAAAGAACACAAATTCCAAAACAAAAGAAATCACAGTGACATTGACATACTACTATCTATAGTGCAGGTAAGACACATTAGGTCCGAAGCACGCGTGTATAACACACATCTAGAGTAACCAACACATTTTTACAATTGTGGTCATAGAGGTCTCTTGCGATACGTTACCCTAACACAACACACGTTCAGCACATTCATTGCACTGTGATCAGATGAATCCTATTTTTTTTATGCCACAAAGTTTTATAGTTATTTAAAATTAAATGCACGTTTGGATAAAAACTGAGTCATGGATGCTCACAAAATATTCTCATGGTAAAAAAAAACAACCAACAAACCAAACGATAGACTTGTTAGTAAAACGATTTCATAACTCAATAAATTACAAGCTACACAAGGCCAAACATTGTAGCACATTTTCAAACCTGGCGGTCCCTCACATCTATCAGTAGTCTATATCAAGTACAAGATACAGTTTGTATAGATCAGTGAGAATCAGACTTCATAGTGCGAGTCAAATGAAGAGACCCAGGTGTTAAATACTCTCGTCACTGCATCCCCAAGGCCCTAATGAGACATCCTGCCGACAACGCCAAGTGTAACCGGGTGGAAAGGCAATACAGTATAGTATTCTTTCTCTTATATAATTTAAGGGGAAGGAAGGTGAGCTGAGTCAGATAAATTTTCAGATGTTACATATTATTTTAGGGAAGTGTGTCACCAGGGATTTTACCAAATTACTGTGAATGATCAAGTTTGAGAAGAAGGGCAGAAGAAACCTACGCTAGAAAATTTCTGTCCCTGCCGGGGATCGAACCAGGGTCTCTCAGCTTGCACGTCTGAACGTGTTACCACTACACTACAGTAACTTGTGTCCTTCTGATGCATTCTCTACACTAAGTTTTTTCCCCTTTTTATATCAACTTGAATATCATCTTTTTAATCTTTGACAAAGTGGATATTACGTCACAACAAAACGCAAGTAAAGATCTCAGATGAATGCATCAATGGGAAATGGGAAAGTCATCCGCTTTGGAAGTTTAAGATTTCATTTTGACCGTCATCTCGAAGAAAAAAGCACCATCGACCCAAATGTACCAGTCCTTCAAGTTTCAAATGTGCTAAATGGTTTCGTCATGTGTATGAAATTGGTGAAAATGAGAAGTCTTTCACCTGTGGTTTTCTAAATAACTACGAGGTAATCAGTCAAATAGAAGTCTATATCCTCTGGACGAAACCTAGAAAGAATCAGTCAGCCTGATAAATAGTGATATAATTCTAAGATATTTCATAACGTTTTGAATCTGAGATTACCGAAGCAGGTTACGATTTTGCACATGGCCTAGCACTGAACTCAAGAGAAACCAGGCACTCCGGCGGAGCGGAGTTTCGGATACATTCGGAAAGGAAAATTTAATAGGGGGAGGACAGGGGATGGAATTAGATGCAATGTTTCAATTTACACTGCTGTCAATATACAAATATTCATTCATTCATTCATTCATTCATTCATTCATTCATTCATTCATTCATTCAAAATTCATTGATTTTTTTGTTCGTTCGTTCATTTGCATATTCACCCATTCGCTCATCCTTTCATCTGTTGGCTTATTTGCTCACTCATTCATAAGCATTCAATATTTTCATCCACCTATTACTTTAACTTATTCTTCTCATACCTTACACTCAAGCCTTCTATATTCACAAGGTTATTACATGTGGATATATATATAAAACCGTAACAGGAAATTATAAATATAAGTTAACGCACATTTTTGCACAACCAAAATTACAAAACAACATTTGCTAAAACACCATTTTTCAGGATAACATTGTCTGTGACAACAATAATTGCAAAGACGACATTCAGTTGTTGATAACAATGACAGTCGTGTAGACTGATATACTAGATCAATACGACTGGGTGGCATCAAGGATTATAAATAAATAAAGAAAGAAAATGAAAATACAATAAATAGTAGGCCAGTAAAAATTAACTGGCCAGTTCATCTGTAGAATAATACGTTTCTCGGCTCGGGAGGCCCCGCCTTTATGCGTGAGCAGGGTTGTTGTAACGAGTAAAAAGTAACGCCGCTAAGAGTACTCGTTACAGTTTTCAAGTAACAATTACTTACTCGTTACAAGCTTCATCTAAAGTAACAAAAAAGTACTCGTTACCGAATTTTTGTGTAACATAGACACCAGACTACAAAATGTTGTAAGTTTTTAATCAATCATAATATGTATGTGAGGATTGAAGAACGTTAATGTAACCGTCACGTGCAAGTCAGAATATGCCGGTGTCAGACTTTATCTCCTCGTTTTACAATTTAATACAGCTTACTTATTAAGAGGATACGGTCGGTGGGTTGCAAACGCACCTGACCTGCTCTCATTACAGAGATATCATCACCTCCGTTGCGTCACGAATCATAAGCGAATCCGCAGTCCAGTGTCGTGATTCTCTCCACCAATCCCGTCAAACTAAGTGCGATATTGGCCTGCTCGGCACATGCGAGTGGCGCCGAGCTGCATATTTTATGATCATGTGCTATCTCCAGTCTGTTGTGACAGGGTCGATTTCTTGAGGAAACTGCTTTATGCTTAGTAGGACCTTCAAGTTCATAATGAGGCTATACTTTATAAGTATACTTTGTAACTTGGGATCAAGGTTTATTTTAAAAGGTAAAGAAGGGAAAATTCGATGCATTAGTATATATACTTAGTAATAGTAAGGAGGAAAGTGTAGCATACCGGTAGTTGATATCAAGGTATTACTGTGTTTATCTAATTAAAGATGAATAAATGACTGAACAAAGGAAGGAGTGAGGGTGGAAGACAAGGAAGGAAAGAAAGGAAGGCAGGGAAGGAAGGAAGGAAGGAAGGAAGGAAGGAAGGAAGGNTCAAGGTTTATTTTAAAGGTAAAGAAGGGAAAATTCGATGCATTAGTATATATACTTAGTAAGGAGGAACGCGTAGCATACCGGTAGTTGATATCAAGGTATTACTGTGTTTATCTAATTAAAGATGAATAAATGACTGAACAAAGGAAGGAGTGAGGGTGGAAGACAAGGAAGGAAAGAAAGGAAGGCAGGGAAGGAAGGAAGGAAGGAAGGAAGGAAGGAAGGAAGGAAGGAAGAAAGGCAGACATATATGAGACAATATGGCATTGAGCTAAAAGAGAAAGAAGAAAGGGACAATTAAATCTATCGTTTCAAGCCACAGAAGATCAAAGTTACAAAATGACCAACTGATTATCCTAAAATCTCATAGAGTTTTAATTTCACGGGAAGAAAAAACAAACAACAAACTCTAATTATGTGTACAGGGTAAAAAGCTTTCAACACAATGCGTTTGGTAAAGCGAGATTTACGGTTCCTGGGGTCGAATAAATGACATACAATACACAAGATCATAAAGGTGATACTGGAATAATAATAAAACACAAACTGGGTGAGTGAAAGTCACTGAACTAACACACACAGGATTATGTTTCGAAGATTTCTCGCTAAAACAGGATGTGCACTTCGTAAAATTGTTAAGTTCCTTGTGAAGAAGGAGATTTCAAAAAAAAAAAAAAGTATTAAAATTAATGGCCATTGATACCAAAACGAACAAAGGCTGCTATTTTGAGACTTCAACACAAATAAAGTATATATTAATTCTATGACTTAACGGATATCACTCAAAGGACAACCGTGATAACTTGTGTGAAACGTGTCAGTTGCAAGTCCTCCAAAGACAGCCAGTAACAATTGACTGAAAGGGTTAAATACAGGCAGAACATGTTGCTCACTTTTTCACACCAGTTCGTATCCTTCCACCACAAGGTGGATGAGAAACAAAAAGAATATACAGTACATTTCCTTCCTTCCTTCCTTCCTTCCTTCCTTCCTTCCTCCCTTCCTTCCTTTTCCGGTTCCTTCATTCCTTTTAACTCCACTTACAGAAATGAACCAACAGCTCGAAAAGACAATTCATTCATCAATCTATTCTCTTTTTATTTCTTCAATCTTTCCATCCTTCTTCATTAAATTTCTCTCACTCTCTCTCTCTCTCTTTTTCGCTGCAAAATGGACAAACAGCTCAAGAACGACATCTTAACTGTCTCTTTTCTCTTCATTCTTTCGAGTTCTTCCTTCTCTTTCCCTCCAGAAGTTTTTTTTAATTTTTACAAAAATGGATAGAGAGCGAGAGGAGAGATGTATTCCACGTAAACACGGCCATCTTCACACTTGACCGGAAAGACTTGTTGCTGCGAAAATAAACGGAAAATGTTAATGTAGGTCTTTTTTTTCATGTGTGTCTTGCTCCTCTGTATGCTATGTTCGTCGTATCCTCTTTGCTATGCTTTATCTGTATCGTTCGATCACATGTATACTATGTATGTATATCTGAACTAACAAAGTTATTATTATTGTAATTGTTATTGTTTATGTACAGTAGAATCTTGATAATAAATGTGTCCTTGGTGCATGGAAACAGTATACAGGACTTATTATTGAGGTGTACATAATAATAATGATGATAATAATAATAAGAATAATAATAGTAATAATGATATTAATGGTAATAATAATAAAATTGTGGTATATAAATCTCGTATTCAGGCTGATGCCCGCTCAGGCAACTTCAAACATAATATAGAAGTTCACTTGTACAAAAAAAAAAATTATTGAATTGTATTTAATGAAATTCATACTTCACAACACGTAATGTTCATTAAACCAATACATATATTGAGTTCCATCATAGTTTGATAGAGCTCGGGCTTCATCGATATTCTAGACAACGAAATATACAATAAATATCTTCGATATTTAACATAAACGCTTAAAGATGTCTGATTGTAATCGCCTTTACTGACTTTGGCCTTCTGTATTCGTCTTGCCATTGTTGAAGACATCATACTGGGAAAATGAAAATTCTAGTGCTGTGTACAAAAATTAATAACATGATTTGCTGTGAAAAATCGTAGCCCTTCTCATGAAGGGGTGCACTCGTGTACGTCATTTTGAGTGATTTGAGCTGAGACTACTTTCTGAAAGCCCGAAGGTATGGATAGCTCTAATAGTTTCTGAGATATTGAACGGTCAGGACTGGGCGTATTTACCAGTTCTAAATCTCACTGAAACTTTAAAACGCCCTCCTGAAAAATTAGCGAATGTCGCATACCCCCATTTCGTGAGATGGGTTGCGAAATATAGAGACCTTGAAATGATGTAGCAATTAAATAAAAGTTCTGTCTACTCGGAATTCGATTAAGCAGTCATTCTGTGCACTAAAACTACTTACTTTCAGTCCTATATCCGAACGTCCGGTATCCAGTTCAAACATGTAGGCATGCCAGGGACACATCACATGGGAGGTACCTTTGTAGTCTTCTATATCACCTTCATACAGAGGTCCGCCTATGGAAGATGATAATAGAAAGGATGATAAAAACATGATAATGAAGTAGGAGCGCAAGTACTTGTGGTGGGCAAATACTTGAGTTTTTGTTAGGTATCGCGATACTCAAGTTTTGAGTATTAAAAGTGGTGGTGATAGAGAATGTGATAGAGGGTGGCTGTGGTTGTGGTTGTGGTGATGTAGCGGTGGTGGTGGAGATGCGGTAGTGATAGGGTTGTGGTAATAAAAAAAAGTGTGATGGTGGTGGTAAAGGTGGTGTGGTGGTGATCTCGGCAGCAGTCACTGTGGTAGTGATAATGTAGTGTTGATACAAAAAAAGTGTGGTGATGATGATAGTGATGGTGGTGGTGGTGGTGTGGTGGTGATAAAGAATGTGAAAAGTGGTGCCGATATTGGTGTAATGGTAGTGGTACAGTGGTGATAATGTAGTGATGATGATGGTGAGTGGTAGAGGTGATAGTGGTAGCGGTAGTGTTGGTGTGTTGTGGTGAGGAAGAATGTGAACGTGGGCTGGTGTAGTGGTGGTGGTGGTGGTGATGAGAAAAGTAAGGAGTGATGCAGTGACATTGAATAAAACAAATGTTGAGTCTTGCAAAGGGAAAGAAAGAAAGAAAGAACGAAAGAAAGATAGAGAGAGAGAAAGAAAGAAAGATGAAACCGAAGTGAAAAATGGGAAAGAGTAACAAAAGGCAAACAAGCTGGACAGTATGGGGTATAGAACAATCAAAAGCGATGAAGGGGACAGACAAAGACACAGACAGACAGACAGACAGACAGACAGACAGACAGACAGACAGCTAGCCAGCCAGCCAGCTAGCCAGACAGACAGGCAGCCAGCCAGCCAGCTAGCCAGACAGCCAGCCAGCCACCCAGCCAGCCAGTTAGCCAGCCAGCCAACCAGACAGACAGACAGCCAGCCAGCCGGCCAGACAGACAGATAGACAGACAGTTACAGTTACAGAGAAACCTAACACCAACTAGACAGACTACAGGCTACCCGTATAACAGAGGTTCTTAATACACCCATGTTCCCATATTCCCATGTCCGTAAATGGAGCGCCAATCTCATTACCCTAATCCAACCCACAGAACACGGATTTGCAATCGGCGGCTTGTTTGAACTTTTTCTTCCCACATCTTGATGGGTCGCTTCCATTTCGCCCCTTATTGAATACTTTTCGATACCAGCCTTAGTCGAGATCGATGGTGAGTGAGTACTGTTGATACTGGCCTTCAGTGCGAGTTGATTACTCATTTTCAATATAGTCGATATGGCCTTTTAAATTATATTTCTTTTATTTTGTAACGAAACTATTTTTTTTTACTTTGGGTGCGAAAGCTACCAAAGACAACTGAAAGCTTGCGCATTAACGATGGGATCTCTTACTGGAGTGAAAATTACATAGCTGCCTCGGTGCTGTAAGCACCCTTGCAGCATTCAAAATGCAGACTGAATGTACAGTAATTCTTACGAAAGAAAGAAAGAAAGAAAGACCGAAAGAAAGATAAGAGAGACAGAAAGAAACACATCATTAATCGCATCTTTATGTAACCCCTTTCCAACATTAGCAGGGCCTCGCATAATAATGATAAAGATGATAATAACAATATTGAAGATATAATAATAATAATAATCATATAATGCAGTTTATAAATCTCCTTTACAGGCTAATGTCTGCTCATGCGACTCCTCACTATTATTATCCCAGCAGGCCTGATCATTCTAGGCTTTTTCAACTCCCTGAGGAGCATACAGTACCGCTGCCATTTACAAGCGCTGATCACCAGCACACTAACTAACATTATCTTTCACTGCCTATAGCTAGGCATACATTTTATAGGTGGGTGGACTGAGATAAAAGTGAATTAGATACTTTTCTAAAGCACTTACAACATGACCATGATCAGGAATCGAACCCACAACCCTTTTATCTTGATTCCATCATCATAGCCATTCGGCCATTCTGCTCCATCTCTGACTGGAAAAATCGGCTATATATGTTATGACATGATCAGAGGTGTGTGCTTTGCTCCCGTGCATTATTTCTGTGGGAAATGGACGCCGGGAAGAGCACAGACGTTGGTTTGAACATTTGGAATTTTTTTTTTTTTTGAGTTACATCGGAAGTAGAAGCTCGGCAATAATGGCTGCCACTATCTACGGTTTCTAATTTTTTAGTGGAACTTTATCAGCAGCATTGTATCGCAGCAGGTTATGGCAAGAATCAACGGTGGTATGTCAGATGAGAATTCCGCCAGTGGAATGTTTGTGAATGTGTGTGCTTGTCTGCAAGACAGAGATAGATAGACAGACAGACAGACAGACAGACAGACAGACAGACAGACAGACAGAGACAGATAGATAGATAGACAGATAGATAGATAGATAGTTAGTAGTTAGTTAGATAGATAGATAGATAGATAGATAGATAGATAGATAGATATGCACAGAAGGCTGACTGTTGAGAGGATAAATTTATTTGTAGGTCTGTCAATGTAGTAAACTCTCAGAGCCTGCCATTTGAATGAGCGCTGTATAAATGTATTATTATTATTATCATTATTATTAATATGTTGCCAATTGATGTTGCAAAAAAATAAATAAAGCAAACACTAATCGCAAGTCTGCGCACTCTTTTCTTGTTGTTCCGCAACAGTCACTGCCATCTTGGTTTGCTTGAGATTGACACTTTCGTTGCTTAAATCCTGCAGGGCGAGGCTTCTCAGGTCCAATCTCCCGCTGGCTACGTGGCCATTGTTACGGATAATGAATGTTGTACGTGTTGTCTGCTAACCTATCAGGTGACACTGGGCTGCAAAATTCTACCGCCGCGCTTAGCGTTCTGCCTGGAGATGCGCATAAATATTCTGTTGCCGCAACTCAAAGGAAGAGAGCGGACGGAAAAAATAATTATATTCTACCACTGCATCACGAGGATCAAAATCTCTGAGCAACCCCCCACGGAATATGAGAACAGCTTGTTCCATTCAGCCTTAGGAACTAAACTCACGTAGCCATGACATTAGCTTTGTTCCTTTGATCACAATGCATGACAGGGTCGGTTGCGATGGTGAAATCAATACCTTAATCAATTAGACACATAATACCATAATATCACATCATATCAATATTCCTGTCACTCCGGCTAATGCCATCGACTGGTATCGCTTTCATCCACTTCTGACAACTCTCCCGTGCAACAACGAGACATCGTAAAATCGTGATTTTGGTTTGAGCAACTTACGGTGTTTTGTCGTTGCATAATAGAACTGCCATGAGTTCGCCATGAGCCACCTCAAGTGTTTGATAATAAACAGTGATGCAGATGCATCTCATCGAAAGCTATTGATATTTACATAGAAATACAGCATTTGCTTATGAGGAAAGTGTTGCAATCAACACAAAGTTGTGATTTTCCGGATTGCAAAAAAAGCGGAATCGACTGGATTTTATTTCCGGGAAACTTCAGCTTGCTTTTTTTCCCCCTGATATCATGACTGTGGAATAAGGATGAAGATTCTGCTCTGAGAAGCATGATGATGTCTAGTCACAGTAGATTACTATAAATAACACTACTAATGTTTTGGGAGTTTTCTGTAGTTATCTCATGCCTTAACTAACGTAAGGATTATGCATACGGCCACAGGAAGTGTCTTGTGTTTCTCATTGTGCGTCCCTACCTCTGTCATCTTGGTCCCTAAGATATCTCAACTTAACCCTCAAAGACCCAATGTGCCATATATAGCACATAATATATAATAGAAATGACTCCTCAAACAATAGCATACTACTACACAGCCATAAATAGCATATATATAGACAGTATAATAGGTAAGCTGAAGAGATCTGAACCATTTATTCAAAACATCTAAAAGAACCGGCTTTGTCACCATATTAACTATTCTACTCTTTGGACTCAGAGGGTTAAAACTCCTCGTGAATCCTGCCAACTGTCAATACAGCAGGTGCTGGCAGTAGAAGGAGCATGGGCCATGGGGGGTTTTACACACACACACACACACACACACACACACACACACACACACANCACACAACACACACACACACACACACACACACACACACACACACACCAAAAAAAACCCCACATACACATACACATACACACACATCCCTCCAATACAAAAATATTTTAAGAGGTGTCAAAATGATATCTCGCAATACAGTTTGTGTACAAAAACTGAAAGAAATAAAAGAACAACAACAACAAAAAAAAGTAAAATAAGATCACGCACCGCCTGGGTTCTCAGCCTAAATTACAAGTACCCCTAAAGATTGCAGGAGCCAAATTGTAAAAGCCTCTTTGAGCCATCTTATAAAAATTTTTCTTGGAACCTAAGAAACGTTCCGAGAAGGCGAAGCTTAGTCTGCAGGTCTGGTGCCATCACTGTGCTCAAATTGTATACTTCATTTAGATTTTTCACAATTTTAAATTTGATGAAAAGGGGTTAAAAATTTGGCATTCTTTTGCAGATCACAAGCCCGCACAAACGAAATCCGCTGAAGCCATTGGAAAACACTGTCTGCAACAATTATTTTTTAACGAATTCCAGACTGAATTTCACCACTTCTGCGGTGTGGTTTCATATTATACGATTATTTCTACACAATTTTTATACTCTCCTACTATCGACTCTGATAGCCCATTATTTTTTTTT
>JAWQUT010000219.1:141785-156173 GCA_033807755.1 Ellobium chinense
GAGAGAGAGAGAGAGAGAGAGAGAGAGAGAGAGAGAGAGAGAGAAAGGGGAGAAATATTAGGGTAGCATGAGCGAGTGAACATGTGATGGAAGAACGATTTAGATGAGTGAGCGAATGAATTGATTGTAAAGGACACTGTTACTGTATTGCTTATTTATACCTAGAGCTAAATAAGCTTATTGTCGTTATTGTTATTGATAGGATATAAATGCTAGATTACCACAAATATCACCCTCGCTACGCCCCTGGTCCCGATCTTGCCGTCTCACTGATACTGGATAGCAAAAGTCTTGGGTGCATCTTAACATTGTCAAGTCAGCTTTCCAAAGATATATACCACCCGGTGAACATCTTAACATTGTTGAATTAACTCTCCAAAGACATTAATTTACAACCCATCTAATGACATTTTTGGTTATTAGCATCTAATAGCTTGTTTCTCTCGGCTCTATAAATGAAATGTGTTATTCTACAAACTTTACTTTGATTTATGTTTTATGCTTCCCCCCTTGGAGGTTTAGGTTTCTGGAACCTATTATTTTGTTTCTTCTTTCGGCCGTATTAACATTTTGTGTTACTCTACAAATGCCACTGTGATTTCGGGATATTTCTCCCATGGAGTATAAGTACTTCTTTTGCTCGATCTTTTAAGGGGAAGATAAAAAAAAAGGGGGTGGGGGTCAATGCCCAGATATTTTCACAAATCTCTTTGAAAAATTTTCACGTCGTCTCCTGACTTCGTTCCCAGTAACTGGTTTTGACTGCAAGCTAATACACAGGCCTAACACACCTTGTTTATCCATCTAGAGGGCTTTATCATTCATCTGACCTAACTGCATTTTGTATTTAAGATTGCTATGTGAGTCATCTTGTGAAAAGCCCTTAAAAAGGCCATTATAATTTTTTTGGCCCCCTTTGACCTAGGCTCATATTAGCAGATTAAAAGGAGTGTATACAGGCAGTGCTTTGGTCTAGTAATAGGTGTATGAAGCCTTCAAATATGGTAGTCAGCTGATATCCCTTAAATGATAGCCGTAGAGCAAGAGTGGACCATCCCACATTTTTGTGATTTTGGCAGCAACGGGTTCTGTAAATATATATTGACTCAATCTTGTTATAAATATCGGTTAAATTGCCTTTTTGGCCCGTGAGGACTTCTAACACCAACTTTTCTATTTTCCAAGTCTTTATAACTCAGTGGCAACATAAACTTCGTTCCTCAATATCTTAAAACACAGCAAATGTGGAATGATTCACTCTTGCTCTACAGCGACGAAATAGTGGGTGGAAAAACTGGCAATCACTCGAGTGGCAGCCATTTTGTTTTTGCACTTGTATAGCCGCGTAACAAAGAAATGAGCACCCGGATCAATCAATTGTAATTAGTTTACAAGGAGAGAGAGCGGGAGAGAGAGAGAGAGAGAGAGAGAGAGAGAGAGAGAGAGAGAGAGAGAGAAGGAGAGAGATTGATTGATAAGGCACTATGGCCTGTTTACATTTTGACCGTTTAAAGGAAGTGTACAAGAATATAAGATGGAAATATATATATATATATATACACATGCCCCCTTTTAAACGTTGAACGGGTTGAAATGATTAAGTTCTTACAAATAGAACTTATAGCAAGAGTATTTGAAACTATTAAGTCACCCTCCCCATTTTCGAAATTACTAACTTTATTTGGAGACATGAGATGTGCTTTTAAAGAACTCTTTGATGCGCTAATGACATTTTCTTTATATCTTAGTGAAGCCTGGGCTAAGAAAAAGCAATTTTATAATATGTAATTCTGACACATGCGACTGAGGAATAATTGACTTTTAGTATTGATATTTTTACCAAGGTGATATTTGTAAATAGACACAGAAAGAGCACCCCGACCTGTCTGTAAATAAATAAAGAAACTTATCTATCTATCTATCTATCTATCTATCTATCTATCTATCTATCTATCTATCTATCTATCTATCTATCTATCTATCTCTCTCTCTCTCTCTCGATCGATCGATCGATCGGTCTGTCTGTCTGTCTGTCTGTCTGCCTGCCTGCCTGCCTGCCTGCCTGCCTGTCTGCCTGCCTGCCTGCCTGCCTGCCTGCCTGCCTGCCGTTGTTATGATGATGATGATGATGATGATGATGATATTGATGATGATGATGATAATTGTTATTATCATATCTAAATACACGCGGCAGATCAATAGCCGTATGCATAACCCATAGATTAGATAGCGCATAAACATTATTAATGTTTTTAGATCTTCCCTGGTTAATTACACGGTAGAATTATACACACGGTCACAGGTGTTTTTTAACACTGAGAGGAGCAGTCACACGTTGCGTGGCTCCGTATTAGTTTTCTGAGGAGCACCGTGCAACAGCTCTATTCACACCTAACTACACGATTTCACCGTGCACATAGCGCTACACGCTGACGACAGTGATTGCCCGAGGTATGCTTCATCTGGCTAGAAAAAAAAAAAATCCACAAAACCACGTAACAGCACCACTTGGCGCTTTCGGTATGTTAGCGTTTCGAGGTTGGCAAGATAGTGATTCAGTATCAACAACATAAATTTCAACAGTCAGATTAATAAGACTTTTTCCATTTTAACTAGTCATGTATGAAAACCTGTATAATAATAGTATTCAGTTATGAGCATTTGATTGCCACCTCAATAATTTTGCATGGATGTGACGGTTCAAAGCTCGTTAAATGCAGATGAAAATGGTTTCTAGACGTAACAAAATCTGGCAATGCTCTTCTGTCATGCCATTCACAAGACATTAACTCCGAAGAGTACGCGATTTTACCCGTACACTGGGGCACAGCACCAAACTGCCTGAAGGCACCCTTGTTTTTTGGTTGTTTTTTTTGTTATGGAACAAAAGGTTACAGTGTTACAGACCTGTAATTGTACTTTCACTATTGGGTCCTACTACTTAGGGGTTATATTTTATCTCCCCATTTCTTTCTTTTGGCATGCCCTGCTTCCAGTGATAAGGGCTCCAGGGGGCAAATTATGTTTAATGGGAAACTGTGTCCATTTTACTTTATTTTGCCAGACACTGTTTAGTACTGGGCTGGAACTGTCAGGTCAAGGGTGTGGTCAGGCGGACGAGGAGGGGTTTGGCGTTGACAGGTGAAAAGAGCAAGGTCTATTTCACAAATAGCAATCAAGTTCAAAATTTCAATGGGCTTACTAGGTTGGGTCAGTCTTAAAATTTGGACCACACAATGAACTTAAATCTGATACGGGTCTGGGTGAAAGCTAAAACTTTGGGTTCAAAGGTCAGCTCGAAATTTAATATAACCCATAGAGGAAAAAAGGTTCCAATCCCATTACAGGTTTGTAACCAAAAGATACACAAGAGGCGATGTAGCACGGTGCAGCCGTTTTCTCGTGTAATAATTCAAAGCTGAGCACTTTCTGTTTTACCAGCACCATGCCGTCACGCTCACTCCACATTTGCGTCATTCATATTTTTCTTTCTTTTTTTTTGTGTGTATGATTTAGTCGCTTATGCCAGCAGCTTTACTGAACATCTTTACAAAACTACTCTCACGAAGATTGGCCATCAGTTTGATATACGACTCAATTTGTGCAGAGTGCCTAATCGAGCTTAAGTTTTTGTTTGAATTTGTAGTGTGTACTATGAGCTTCCATGTATCTTATTTTTCCTATTTAAAACAAATGGAGAGTTTTGACAGGTTATTATGTCCCAATGTTTCAGCTAAACCACATCTGTCTCAGTGTTTTGTTTTGAGCATCAGGATGAGAGCATTTACTTTCTCAAAACCTCAAAAAATGACCTATGCAAATGTGGAATTAGCAAGCCGTAATCGATCAAATCTGTCAGCATATTAAATAACTTTGTCCCTAAGTAAATCGATATGCCTATGAAAATTTGCGTCGTCGAACATGCAATCCTTGACTAACGTATAGATTATGCATACGGCCCCTGCTCTCATGAAGATTGTGTGTAGAGTTTAATCGAGCTTAAGGTATGAAGATGACAATAGCACCTGGCATAAAAATATGCAATTTTGAATAGTCCCTATAAAATCAGAAAATTGACCATGGGTAGGGGGGACAGGGGTTGGATTTTAATTTCAAAGGCTTAGATAGGTGCAAATATATGTGTAGACTCAGAATAGGTGAGGTTTAGTCACTCAAGTACAAAATGTGTGATTGTTGCTAGGTGGGTACGGTTACCCTGTTTACTGAGTGAAAAGGCCTAAAATATTAGGCTGTCTGCTTCACTGCCTAAGTTCTCAAATTCTAACTGGTTCAGGTGCATTTTTCTTTGTGTCAAATTTGGAGGAAGAGCTAAACAACATGTTTGGGAAGTATTTTGGCACGGGACCCCAGGATAAGTTAATGAGAGGTGTAAAACCTAATATAGCCAACAGTGAAAAATACATTGGCATCTTCATACCTTAACATTTAGCTTATACAGGTATTTTGATTTTGTACAGATTGCACGCATGAAGGCCTCATGTAAAAACGTGGAATAAGGTCAAGCAGGGAAGATGATAGTACTACTTCAAAATATTGTATTAATTATTCAGTAGACAATTTGTTCACTATGGTAGTGAGAACAGGAAAAATAAAACCACGCGAAGGGGAGAGAGAGAGAGAGAGGAGAAGGATAACGAGAGAGACACACACAAAGACAGACAGACAGACAGAAAGGCAGACACAAATACACATACACATACAAACACAGAGAGAAAGAGAGAGAGAAAGAGAGTGTGTGTGAGAGAGAGAGAGAGAGAGAGAGAGAGAGAGAAAGAGAGAGTGTGTGAGAGAGAGAGTGAGAGAGAGAGTGTGTGTGTGTATGAGAGAGAGTGTGAGAGAGAGAGAGTGTGAGAGAGAGAAAGGGAGAGAGAAAGAGAGTGTGTGTGTGAGAGAGAGTGTGAGAGAGAGCGCGAGAGAGAGAGTGTGTGAGAGAGAGAGAGAGAAAGAGAGAGAGAAAGAGAGAGTGTGTGTGTGTGTGTGTGTATGTGTGTGTGTGTGTGTGTGTGTGTGTGTGTGTGTGTGTGTGTGTGTGTGAGAGAGAGAGAGAGAGTGAGAGATCGATCATGACATTTTTACACAGCTGAAAGAAAAGCGAGAAATCGGGTCTATTTTTAGAACGTAAAGACCCTATGAGTGTTATTAGATTCTCCCATGAAAGAGCCTAATACCAAACTTTATGTACAGTCATTAGAGAACGTAAAACCTCTCTTCTCCCCTTCCCCCACCCCCCTATGCCACCAAAACAAAGCAAGGCCAAAATCACACTACTTTCAGTCATTAACTAGTCATTAGTCGCTCAAACGAAAGTGGCTCAACACTAACGGACTCGTCCTATTATGTTTATCCACCCGTCTGTAAAATGGGTACCTGGCTTTAGGCAGTGAAAGATATTGTTAGAATGCTAGTGATCAGCGCCTATAAATGGCAGCGGGACTGTATGCTCCTCAGGGAGTCGAGAAAGTCCTAGAGTGATCAATCAGACCTGCTGGGATAATGATAGTGTGAAGTCGCGTGAGCAGGCATTAGCCTGGATACGAGACTTATAAACCGCATTGTTATTATGTAATCTTAGTGTTATCAGGTCAGCCCTTTAGCTCGCAGCCCTTCCCCCTCCCCTTCCCTATTACATTATCATTCCTGGATTGCTCGTTTCTATTGCACCTTCTTCTTCTCTTCTCTTCTCTTCTCTTTCCCCTCCCCTTCTCTTGCTTTCCTCTTTTCCTCCACCCCACCCCCTCACCTACAATGACCACATTCATTTATCCCCNCCCCCCCCCCCCCCCCCCCCCACACACACACACACCAGGCAATAACCTCAGTAAATAAATCGTTGCGACTGAAATATGAGACCCGACCTGATATAATTATAATGCAAGGTCGGGCAAAATACTAAACATATCGATCCAGAATGCTGTGGCTTGAACAGCTTCTTGTAACGCCATTCTTGAATGGCTTTTCGGTTTGTTTTTTTTTTCAGATGCGTAAACAAAAACTATAACGCCATGGTGTAGAATGATCAAATTGGGCCAGCAATACTGACTGATACCACAGGACGTACAAGTAACACGCTTGTTACACTTTTCGCTATATATTACTATTGTAAAGAATCTTCCCTTTTTGTTCTCTGTCTATTTATGGGTTCTGTTGAATAGCACTTCTTGGATAGTTCACTCTAACACAACTACAACTAGTACGATTGAATAACACTACCTTTCATTAATATGATTCCACTTTATTAGCAACTATCACTAATACAATACAACACTAAGTGCATCCCTATTTCTACACTTAAAGAACGCTACCCGTCACTCACGCACTTCTACTCAACTCCTTGACTGCCTCTTCACGTCTCTTCTCCATCACGCTCCGATCTAGACTCACTTCCAGACTCCTCTCTCCCCACTTCATTCGTCCATCACGTGACTTCACCCCTCAGTCCTTTACATTTTGATTGGTCACTCAGACTGGTCAACTGGAGGTGAACAGGACCGAGGGGAAAACTCAAGTTACATTATCTCACGGAGATTCAACCACCTAGCATCTGCCTGCCTAACATAAATCTTACCACGGCAAATTAAACATGTCTTGCATTCGTCTTTCATTCCCATGCACATAAATAATAGGGCATACATCAGTGTCCAAGCTTCGTGGCACTGCACTAATTTTCTGACCACCCACAAACCGAGAATCCCCACACTATGTACTGTTGACTGCTGTCACTCCAGCCCTAATTTTCGTTGGCTGTTCCCACTTACCAGTAAAGGAGATTAGCATCTGATCTAAAAAACAAAACATTGACAAGTAAAGTTTTTTTTTGCTGTGTATCTTTGAACTAGCCCAATGAAAAGCCAGTTGAGGCCTCCGGCTATTGCCAGAGAACAGAGACTTAGCTCCCTGGCAGCCCCTATCTTTTCAAACCTCTGACTCCAAAAAGTGCTACTTTAATTTAACCTTAACTGGCCAGGGAAGTGACATGTGCATTAGAACAGGCCACAGCTAAGGTCACTAGGCTCCTGTGAGGGAGGAAAAAAAATGATGTGACGAATAGATCACCCTTCCTAGTAGGTTCACTCAAGTGACCTCAAAATTGATGCGAGTGTGTAATCTACAAGCTTTTTCATCGCAATCGGTCAGAGGTTGTGTAAGGCAGTTAACGATACAAGATTATAGTCGATACCGTCCCTGAAAATGTCCCAGCAATATAAATATGACTCATTCACACTATAAAGTAGAATGCACTAGCGGATATATATGGCACCACAATATATCCCGGCAATGAAAGCATGACTTAAGAAACAGGAAACAGGATACAAGAAACAGTAAAGTTTATTATGACCTATTGCACATAAAAATACAAAAAAATGATACTCCATAGACACTAGGAGTGACATGCACTTGTTCATACCGTACTTCAAAATGCCCTAGCAAAGTAAACTAGACTCACAGTTTGGCGTAAAAATGCATTTCTCGATACCGATGTAGTACGAGGTGGAAACGAAGCACTTAGTAACAGAAGTAGGGAGTGAGCACACACAAACATAATTATGCTCACACAAAGTAGGACAAAGGGGAAAGTGCTCGAGAAGACAAATGCACAGAAAAATTGGAAGAAGGAAAGAAAGTCATGTGGTGGGAATCGAACCCGCGATCTCTGCGTCGGGCACCCATCGCTTTGCCGTCAGCTTGGAATCAGGTAGACGTCTATACACGACCACGCCGCCACTCCTAAAAAAAGTGGCTCTGTGGCCGGTGTCCTCCCCGAAGCCAAACAGAAGAGTAGCAGTCGATACTGTGCCACAAAACATCCCGGCAATAAACACCATGGTATCTCTAACTGCCCCAGCCCTTACATGATTTATTCTCAGCTCCCTGGGGAGCATACATGCTAATGATCAGCATCTGTGAATGGCAGCGGCACTGTATGCTCCCCAGGGAGCTGAGAATATCCTAGAGTGATCAGGCCTGCTGGGGGTAATAATAGTGTGAAGTCGCATGAGCAGGCTTTAGCCTGGATACGAGACCCAAACTACCCTCACACTTTGCTGTAAAAATGCATTTCTCGATACCATACCATAAAACACCCTGGCAATAAACACTGATGGTATAGCCCAGAATGCGCAAGTCTATAAATTACTGCAATAGGTTCTAGCAACTAAACCCCTTTTATGGTGTAAACTCACTATTCGAAACCGTATCATTAAATATCCTGGCAATGTTAACGTGATTACATTATGGTGCAGCCCAGAATGCATTAGTCGAAACAGTACCGCAAAATATCCCAGCAATGTAAAGCGGATCCACGCAACTTTTACATTAAAATTTTCGCGATAGTTTCAAGATGGCAGAGAGGATAATGAAGCAAGATATTAATAACGTGGAGGTTGCTGGCTCAAATCCCTCCAGAGGCGAAAAACAAAATCAACAGAAGGACACTTGGGAGTCATGATCCAAGTGTGGCCCAACCCCATACGAATGTTAGAAAGTCAAAGGACCCCCCNCAAAAAAAAAAAAAAAACAACAACAAAAAACACTTGTTAAAAGGAAGTATCAAGTAGAGCAGAGTGGCCGAACAGTTAAGGCGTCGAACTCAAGATCTAAAGGTCGTAGCTTCGATTCGCAACCACGGTCGTGTTGTAAGCGCTTTGGGAAAGCAGTTGATTTACATTTTTCTCATCCACCTGTCTGTAAAATGGATACCTGGCTATAGGCAGTGAAAGATTTTGTCAGAATGCTCATGATCAGCATCTGTGAATGGCAGAGGCAGTGTATGCGCCCCAGGGAGCTGAGAATATCCTAGAGTGATCAGGCCTGCTGGGGTAATAATAGTGTGAAGTCGCATGAGCCGGCTTTAGCCTGGATACGAGACTTATAAACCGCATTATTATTATCTTCTTCTTCTGAACATCTTCAGTTCCCTCGCTCTCCGTGTAAGAAAGTCTCCTATCTATCTAGAATTCATTCATCGATACCGTAACATGAGATGTCCCAGAAATGCGCATGTCGATACCACAAAATGTGCCAAATGAAAGTCACTTACCGATACCACAGGACGTACACGCTATTTTTATAATGTACTTGGCCGAAGAGCGTGTAAGACAATAAATCATGTAGGCGATATCGTATCACGTGTCCCAGCAATGTAAGTAGGGCCCACACTAAAGTGTAGAACGACTTAGTCGATACCATACCATAAGATAACCTGGCAATGTAAACGTGATGACATTATGGTGTAGCTCCAAATGAACTAGTCGATACAGTACCACAAAATATCCCAGCAATGTAAAAGTTCCATGATCGATACCATACCACAAAAATAAATATCGCAGCAAAGCACATGTAGATACCACAAAATGTGCCCTCATTGCAAACATTGTTACCACCAACTTCGCCAGCAGGGAAAGTCCCTGACTGGATGCTACAGGATGTATAATAAGCTATTAATTTTTTCTTGCTCGACCGGAGATTGTGTAAGACAGTAAATGATGTAGGCTTCCGCCAAGTTGGGGAACGCGACTAATGAGGAGCACGGTCCCGCTGACATGTAAGGTTCGCAGGCTAACATTTTCTCGCAATATATTATTATGTTGTCACGATTTTTTCATGTTTAACAAGTCAGACAGGACAACGGCAAAACTCATTAATAATATTTTTTTTTTTTTTACCTGAGGCGCAGGCGGAAAAATTGATGAGCTGAGGGCGGCATCCTTTCCCCCCTCCCCCCNAGTCCTGATTACCACACTCCCACTCCCACTCGACCTACTCCTTATCTTTCCACCTACAAAAAGTCCTGATTACCACACTTCGTCGTGTGTCCGCGTAAAGAGCAGCCCCTCTCCCCCCCCCCTCAAGCCCAACGACCCACACATCACCAGGTCTTACGGAGAAGGTAGGAAACACATTACATGACAGTACATTACTTTTTTAGCACCCTACCTTAGACGGATGAGGATTAAAACACGCCGGATCTTTGTGACATCGTGCGTGGCGCAAACTGGATTCAACAAGCAATACGGGACTTAAACAGGGACTTAAGATTGTGTAGATTACAGTTTCTAGGAAAGAAAATGCTAAGCACAAACTTTCGCGAGTGTATGTAATAATAAGAATATAAAAAATAATAAGTATAATAGTAATAATGCGGTTTATAAGTCTCGTACGCAGGCAAACACCTGCTCACGCGATTTCACACCATTATTACCCAAGCAGGTCTGATCACTTTAGGACTTTCTCAACTTCCGGAGGAGTATACAGTGCCGTTATCATTTACAAGGGCTGATGATCATTAGCATTCTGACAATATATTGCATTGCCTATAAACGGATATCCTTCTTACAACTGGGTGAACTGACGAAAACAGAAACGAAATGTCTTCATAAAGACACTTCCAACACGACGGTGGTCAGTATCGAACCCACGACCACCAGATCTTGAGTCCACCACCACAGGAGGTATATCAATTAAGATAGTTCATCCTTATGAATGTATTTAAAACAATAGATATAAATCAACTGTTAGATATGAATATCAAATGTTAGACATAAATTAAATGTTAGACATAAATCAAATATTAGACATAAATCAAATATTAGATGTAGATAAAATATTGGATGGAAATTAAGTGTTAGATGTAACTCAATATGTTTTTGTCTTCTTTTCTTATAGTTGGTATTCTATTTATAGAAAATTAATCTAGCCTGGGAATACCTTCATGAAGTGAAATTCACGCTGACGGTGTTTTTAAAACAATCAGTTGTTTTGTGCTCTAAACTCAGATGAAACATTAGAAAAATGAATGTAAACGTAATGTGTTACGTGTTTAGTCTCATGTACTGGTCTAATCTATATTAATAGAACGCTTCAGCCAAATTTGTGTCACAGATTTCTTGAGAACTACGTAACGTAAAAACATGCGGTTTTCACTTAAATTCGTAGAAAAATACATAAAAAGTAACTATACGCATCAGTCCTCTTTATTTTTTTTACCCTTTTTTTTGAAAAAAGAATGTGTATAGTAACGAAATACAATCTCCGATAGATCTTTTCAATCCGCCCGATTCGCCAATCGTCCAACTTTTTCACGGAGTCTAATGCATTCGTCTATGATGCCTTTCGGTGCGCTAGGTATTCTTTCGCCGCTGGTGCGTTGCCTGCCTGCCCATTTGTAAAATGGGGTGTTTGTCTTGTAAGTCTATATAAACAGATGGGATTTTTTTCTTCAATCAAATATCGAACCTTTTTGCGATATGATTAAGGACTTGATCTAACATATGGGGTATGGAAACTATTAAAAAATGAAAAGATTTCTTTCGTAACATAGTCAGTGTCATCTGTACTAAACTAGCGAAGCCTAAGTCAGTCTGTGTGAATATTTATGTCTCTCACTTGATAGGTTGGTTTGTACCATTCAGTGAAGACTAATATTGTAAGTGCTCCTTCTAAAAACAGCTGTTGTCATAGCATCTGAAGAGTCAATTCAATTCAATTCAATTCAATTCAATTCTGTTCATTAGCTCTGGCAGAGTTTTGCACAAGAGCAATGCAAACAAATACAAAAATACATATCAAAATGGTGAACACTGAGGGCACATACTAACATATTGAAATGAAATATGTATGCTTATCTAACATATGAAGGATAATATTAATGGTGGTAAGATATATAAAAAAATATCAGTGTGTAATGCTCCGGCTTCATGCTTCTTCTTCCTCTTCTTCTTCTTTTTCTTCGTCATCGTCGTTTTCTTCTTTTTCGTATTCTTTTTCTTCTTCTGCTTCCTCTTCGCCTTCTTCGTCTTCTTCTTTGTCTTCTTCTTTGTCTTCATCATCATCATCATCTTCTTCATATTCGTTTTTTTCTTCTTCCTTCTCCTCTTCTTCTCCACCTTCTCCTCCTTTTTCTTCTTCTTTCTCTCCTTCAGTGATTCAAGTCAAGTTGGTAATTCGTTAATGTCATCCGCCGTTTTACGGTAAAAACAACGTAAACGCCAAATGAGGTCAAACTCCACTTTTGGCACATTTATGTGAGAAATACAGTAACAATATAATAATTATTCTCTGTGATACTATCTAGGCTAATCTCTCATACCTTTCATAGGCTTTAACACCGCCAGTCGTCATACGCCATTAACGACGAGAGATGCCATGCACATGGTCATATTTTATTTTTTACATTTCCTGTAAACTCATGATTTCCGCTTCTACTGCGTTGTGTGGAGCTGAGTGCCCCACTGCCCCACATTATTTTCAGAAACCCGATCCCCGAGGTCAGGACAATATCTATTTTTAGCGAATCTTGTGTTTCAGACAGTCGCATGCAGTAGAGAGTAGTGTTAGAGCTATACTTCGATGTTGTAATTATCACGATTACTGATGACTCCTCTATGGTAATCGAGTAATATTAGATCATATGTGGCGATTACTTTGACGTTTGGCTGTGTTTTTAACAGCATACCTTTCCAAACGCGACGGTCCTTTTTTTTTTTTGAGGTTTGGGGGTGGAGGAGTGGGGGAGGGCAAGGGAGGAGGAAAGGGAATTTGGAAAGTGAAGCGGCTAATCCAGTATTCAGGACAGGTGAGACCTGGAGGACAAAAGGGAGACGGGGGGTCGTAAAGAATGTGTTTTTCAGCAAGTAACATGTTCTACAAGCTTGGTTTTCGTGCACATTGTCAATTCTTCGCCCAGATGTGGAGTAATCTAGTCATTAAACAGTAATTGATTACGTAAATATTTAAATAGTAATCTACAGTTATCGATAACTTCAACTTAATCCTTTCCAACATTAGTAGAGAATTCAGAAACGCACCTGCACTGAGATTGTGTCAGAAATCAAAGTCCCGGCGCAAGGCTCTTTAAGAAAAGTGGAGAGCAACAGGTGAAGACAATCACCCTAACACGAGTTAATAAGAAAGCACACACACACATACAAGCAGATACAGAAGCACACACACACACACACACACACACACACACACACACACACACACACACACACACACACACACACACACACACACCCGCACAGAGCCAACACAACCACAACACGAAAAAATGATTTTAAATTTGAACTGCTTTATCATACATAGGCTGCATGGGAGCAGAATCAACGTCATGGGTATGTTAAGCAGCCCCATTATGTTCTCCGTAGATCTGAACAAATAACGCACATTTGTTATACACACAGAGTTTTCCTGATTAAATCTAAAGCCTTATAAGACGTCGAAGTTTTCTAGGAAATTAACACGCCAAGCCAGAATTGTATCCGGGGAATTTGCCAGTTATAGCGTTAAATGCTTTCTAGAAAAAAAATATTCTATTACTAAACGATTCCCCATTCTACGAGAGGGACCAACATGGCTGAGACTGAATTTCAGAATGCATAGACAAGTGGGAGTGATCTAGTCTAGAGCTACCGCCCAATTTTCAAAGCGAGAGAGATAGACAATAAACTATAAGCGATTAAAAAAAAAACAACTATCGCACTGACAAGCACTGTAGATGAACGCGTGAGACGCAATGGAAAAAACCGAAAATTGGATTGCGGTGAGAGATCGGAAATAACCAGCTTCGAAATTAGAGCAACAGTATTTTACAAATTTTACCCGACTAAAGCAAGCCCTTAACTAGACCAGAAATTCTGGTTCTTCAGCTACCCTGAGCAACAGAGGAGTGGAAAAAGGAAGCCTCTGAAGTCCCCATATGTGTATATATATATATATATAGTATTCAGTAATGAATTGAATTTTACTCAAGTTGTAATCATTTATGTTCCTTTTCCCGAAATAGCATTGAACAGTTATCTATAGAAACAATGTAAGTATAAACTGAGTATAAAAGCAGCTTGAATGTTTATTACCTAGATACTCTTATAATCTCTGACTCTGAAAAGACATTGTTGGCCAGTATCGTATACCTAATTTTATTTTTTTAAATGGACAGATCGAGTACTGTATATGGCGAGTGTCGATGAAACGATGTTACCTGTACAGTGCCTTCGAGAGGTTAATCCTTCTCCTCTGATCTTCTTTAACAATAGAGAGAATGGTGTCGATGAAACGCGGTGTACCCGTTTGTAATATAGAAAACCCTCCAGGGGGCAGAAATCGCCAAAAATTGAACGCAGGTAACATAAACTCGGTAGCTAAAATTATTGTAAAGAACACAAAAGCTTCCTTTTGAAAACGAGCCTTTTGTGTTTCACTTACGAAGACGACCAGCTTAATCCTAAAGGACCATATTATATATCAAAACCGTTTTAGAAAGGCAGATAATAAACACAATAGGCCATCGGAGAGCGCATATATATATATATATATATATATATATATATATATATATATATATATATATATATATATATATATAATATA
>JAWQUT010000219.1:156989-189489 GCA_033807755.1 Ellobium chinense
GTAGCTTGATACCGGTATCAATCATTACCCCCCCGGTAATCTGATACCGGTATCAGTAATGATTGAGGGGGTAATGATTGAGGGGGGTAATCTGATCACGGTACACCGGTAAATAAGGTTTAAACAATGTGCCTCATGTATGCAATGCAAAACCCTGAATTCCAGCTATCAGGTAATGTACATTTCGTTTGACCCAGGACCAAGAAAGCAGTATCTAGTAATAGTGATGGGCAGTATCGTTTCTTACTATCGATGATATGGAAATTTAGGAAATTTGATTTAGTATCAGAAGTATTGAACGTTTCAGAAATATCGGAAGTCTCGAACGTATCGAAGGATGGGAGGTATCGATTGTATCAAAACTAATTTCATTCCACAGTGTGAGGTTAGTTCGAGCTCTCCTCATGGCAAAGCCTAGTGGTATCAAAAGGTATCGAAAGAGTCAACAAACGATATATAACGTATGCGATCAAAATTAATCTCGTTTTCGATTCTAAATCCCAACCTGGCTACCTATCCGCAGTGCAAAGCCTATAGTTGGTATCAAAATATATCGGATGTATCGAACTTATCTGAAGTATCGAAATGCCTTGAAAGATATTGAAATGTCTACCGACACTTAATATCAGAATCGATAATGGATTTATATTTTCGATACTAAGGGCTTCAAGACTGAGTATCGCAATACTTAAAAACGCCAGCGATCCGCCCACCACTGCGTGCTATGCTACGGCTGTCTACTGTCACGTCCGGTCTAATGATTTTTTTTTCTTTATCATTACGTGGACTATTTGCCATTACCCTTTTAGGAGTGACTCATTCATTCTTTACTTTGAAGGTGTTCCCTATACACGCCGTGCAATCTACTCCACTTAATGGCAATCTGCGTAAACGAAATTCAGGCAAATCAAACATGAAAAAAATCGGAGAAAGGGCTTTTACGTCCACAGGACCATTTGTGTGGAATGAAGTGCCTAAAATTTTTCATAAAACAAAATAATGTAGGCCTAAGTAATTTTAAGAAACTTCTCAAAGACTTATCAAAATTTCTTTTTGTTGTTCAAACAATATTTTAATTGACAATGATAGTCTGCGAAACAAAATCTTTTTTTTTTTATCATACAACTGTATTGTAGTATAGTATGTGCAGAGTACAGTATACTTGGGTGTATTACCTGAATATTATATACATTTTTTTACTTCTCTATGTTACCGGCTCAGAGCCTGTAGGTATAGGGAAGGGCGCTATCTAAATGCTGTATATCATTATTACTATAAGCGGATACTATTTCTGTTAAAAGGATCTTATCAGTCTTCCTTTCTGGGTTATAGTACATACCTGTGATACGCATCAAGGCATCTTTTATTTGAATACCTTTGCCGTAGGTCTTATAGTCGCAAGACGGACTCTCTTCGTCAGCCTAAAAAGAAATGTATCGCGTCACATAGTCACTTCTGTGTTGCCCGCATGACTACTTGTATGTATAACTATGTGTTTTTTCGAGACCCGTACTTTAACCCTGTTGAGCGTGCTGTGTCGCTATTCTGAACATAATGTGTCCCTAGTAAGCCAGAAGGCCGAAAATTTGGAATCTAAAGAGCTCAAGAGTATTTTGTGGATGCTTGTTTTCAATGGATACCTCTGCACAGTATAAGAAAACTGGATTAGTGATAACATGAGTGTTAGGTTAGTACTCTTGTGTGTGCGTGCAAGCGTTATCTATGTTATTTTAAGAAAATATTAAAGATTTGAAAAATAAAATAAGATGGCATGGAGAGATAGATACCACCGAATAATTGCAACCTTCTGTTACATTCTCATGGAGACAGATTAAAGCGGATTGGATTATAAAATGATGATTAATGTCATTTAACTGTATTGTTCTGTTTTTGGAAGACCCTAAGGAGACTGTTAACCAACCAACCAACCAACCAACCAACCAACCAACCAACCAACCAACCAACCAACCACTCACCCACCCATCCACCAACCAACCAACTAATCAAAAGACAAGCAAACACACTCGCATCAGGTGTAAAGACCTGACTAACGTATGAGGCGCGGAACAAAAAAAATGTCGTAAACAAGGAACTATAGACATCATTCTAAGTGCGATGCGTAGTAGCTTTGCCTGAGAGAAAAAAAATATGGCGTCGGTCTTCGCATTGGGCGCGCACGCGGTTATAGCCTACATCATAAATGAACGTGGGCGGTCTTCTGGGAAGACTTAAGATAAGATAAGATAAGATAAGATAAGATAAGATAAGATAAACTTTATTAATCCTTCCAGAAATTTGTCTTGAACAAGTGCCCACACACACACACACACACACACACACACACACACACACACACACACACACACACACACACACACACACACANATTCTCCCAAACACTTTATATACTATTACTCCTAAGTTTCCTTGACGTTGAAGGTACAACGGATTTACTGTACCGCTCGGTTCTCGCGTAAGGTTGTAAAATACGTTTACTTCTCTGAGATTTAATATATTCGTCATATAGGAGGTGAGTGACATAATGAAGTATATTTTTGGCTTTCTTCACGGATATTTTATCATACAGATCATCGAAAGATGGTAGATCATTATTGATTATCTTTTCACATTTATGTATGATTTTCTTCAGTCTGTCTTTGTCTCCGCTTGTAATACCTCCACCGCAACAACTGATCCCAAATGTTAAAATACTTTGAACGATGGCATTGTAAAATATGGTCATTACAGTTGTGTTCACATTAAATGTTCTGAGTTTTCTGAGAAAATAGATATAATTACTGTATCGGTATTATAACCTCTATGGGAAAAAAACAAAACAAAACATTTTTAAACACATTTCTGAATCACTGTTTTTTTACATTTCGCTTAATCGCATTTCCCCAAATTCATTCCTCACAAATCAAGATATTTCGTATGTGAGCGTCACTAGATATTAGAAACTTCACCCTAATCGCAACTCCCTAGAAGTTCCCATTAAAATGATTGACTGCATAAGGCCACTTTCAGATGTTGCCCGCGTTCGGTATCCGCGCATATTCGCAGGTCCAACAACTCGCCTGTTGTCCTTCATCAAATTAAGCATATTCTAATCAGTTGTAATCTGTCATGTACATGTACAATATCTGTCCACTTTATTGAGTTGAATGACTGTTCCGATTAAGCTGAATTGCCGTTTACTAACTTAAGAACTCTAACTGAGAATGGAAACATGATATGGGACAGTCATAAATACTGACTATCCTGCACGCTAACTGGTGATCAATTACTTTTCCATATAGTGTTGTGTATAAATAGTGAAAACAGATCCCGTCATAGAAATCAATAAAACAGTTTAATCAAATATATACTAAAAATCTTATAATACAAGCCCCAAGCTTTCTACCAAAAGGTCTTCTTCAGGGGGTGTTAGAAAGGATGAAAACGATCTATATATAGAGGGAGAAAGAGGGCGGTCCCAACTACGGAGACAACAAAACCGCCCTCTTTCTCCCTCTATATATAGATTGTTTTCATCCTTTTTAACACCACCTGAAGAAGACCTTTTGGTAGAAAGCTTGGGGCTTGTATTATAAGATGTTTAGTATATATTTCATTAAACTGTTTTATTGATTTCTATGACGGGATCCGTTTTCACTATTTACACACTGATTTTCACCCGCCCGCGGTCTCCACACTTTTTTTTGCATAGTTTTGTGTAGTCAGCTGTGCTTGAACAGACCGGTAGCTGGAGGTGTTAACGTGTAAAGACGACAGAGCGTTATCTAAAGACGAAGTTATCAGTAGATGTGGTTACATTCATCCTCTGCTTCACTGCTACGCTCATTTCTTTTGTTTGTTTGTTTGTTTCTTTTTACTCTTTCTTTATTTCCCCCCGTTTTCTTTCGTTCTTTCTTTCTTTCTTTTTTTCTTTCTTTCTTTCTTTCTTTCTTTCTTTCTTTCTTTCTTTCTTTCTTTCTTTCTCTTTCTTTCTTTTTTTATTCATGCTTTCTTTCTTTTTCCCTCTTTCTTTCTTTCTTTCTTTCTTTCTTTCTTTCTTTCTTTCTTTCTTTCTTTCGTTTCTTTCTTTCTTTTCTTTCTTTCTTTCTTTCTTTCCATGTATTAATATGCCTTGGTTAAACATGTGCAGTTTGGTGGTTAAACAGCAACTGTAGTTTGAGATAACGCTTTTTTAAACCATCTACAAAAGGACAAAATACATTGAATAAGAACAGGAATAGGATAAATATAGTTTCAAGCCGACACTTTGTGACTGACGATTTTATCACAGAAGACAAACTATGATTCTCAGACTGAAAATTTATGCATGTGGTACATTTCATCGTGATATCTAATCTTAAAGGTGAGCTAGTCCGAAAATTCATAGTACTGTCTGTCTAGTCTTTTGTACTTTTTGTGATTTGTCACTGTGTGATGTTTGAACTGTTTTGGCTACCGTCTATTGTTTGTCTAACTCTTTGTTTCTTTTGTGATTTGTCACTGTGTGATGTTTGAACTGTTTTGGCTACTGTCTATTGTCTCTCTAACTCTTTGTTTCTTTTGTGATTTGTCACTGTGTGATGTTTGAACTGTTTTGGCTACCGTCTATTGTTTGTCTAACTCTTTGTTTCTTTTGTGATTTGTCACTGTGTGATGTTTGAACTGTTTTGGCTACCGTCTATTGTCTCTCTAACTCTTTGTTTCTTTTGTGATTTGTCACAGTGTGATGTTTGAACTGTTTTGGCTACCCTCTGCATTTGTCTTTTAGCCGGTCAAATTGAGTCTTAAGTCGCCTTTTGGCAAAATTAAATCACTGATAACGGTTTAAAGCAGAATGGGCCGAACGGTGAAGGCGTTGGACTCTAGATCTATAGGTAGTGGGTTCGATTCCCGACCACGTTCATGTTAATTAAGTGCGTTGGGAAAGCATTTCATTCATATTTTCCTCAGTCCACCAGTTTGTAAAATGGGTATCTGGATACAGGCAGTGGAAGATATTGTCAGAATACTAGTGATTAGCGCCTCTAAATGGCAGTGTTACTCTATGTTCCCAGGGAGCTGAGAAAGTCCTAGAGTGATCAGGCCTGCTGGGGTAATAATAGTGTGAAGTCGCGTGAGCGGGCATTAGCCAGAATACGAGACTTATAAAACCGCATTATTATTATTATTATTATTATTATTATTATTTTATATAACATTAAAGCTTTGAGGCGATAACCTTCATTAGGTGAAAATTGACATGGCATAATTCTGGCCCAATATGGACTTGCTTCAATAAGATGAGGATGATCCCATGCAATGGGAAACAAAATTATGAGAGAATCGAAATTGAAAAGCAAAGTTTCATACGAGATAATTCATCTAATAAGCCTCACAAAAACTCAGATTTGTCCACAGTTACTGACTGTTTGCTCATAGAATTAATGTTTTTGCCTAGAGAAATAATTCTCATGATTATCGATCTCTGCAACACACAAAACTTTGATATTAGATGTTTTCTATTCCCTTCAGAACCTGGTATCTTAAATCCTAGTCAAGCAACATAAACCTCTTTTGCACAGGTTGCGAGCTATTTGAGTGAGTGAGTGAGTGAGTTTGTGTTTTACGGCGTGTCAGCACGATTACGGCTATATTACGCCCTCACGGTTACAGTTAACGTTTTTTAGTAGAATTTTCCTTTCAATTTTGACCGGACAGCGGCCGCTAGGCCTACTCTTTTACGATTTTAAAACTGCCAAGGGATTTTTAACGTGCGCAACGTGCACACGGGACCTCCTAGTTTTTCGTCCTTATCCGAGAAGACTAGACGCCGGCTTTCCTACTCTAAAAGCCAGAGTGTGACCGTCCTATCGGCTTCAAAACTGCGACGGGCGTCACTGTTGCATTTGAGAGCGTGTATACAGCGATGAGATGTTTTACCACCGTAAGAATAAAAATAACTCTGCACATTGAAGGTTTCTAAAGGTGCATTCAGCGTTGACGTATTAACGATCAAAGGTAAAGTTGGAGGTTTCACAAAACCAGTTGATTCAGCGCTGTCATACTGTGCTCTTTCCCGTCTAGGGAAAACTTTGGTCCTTATAATATATAAAGTATGCGGAGCTCTCCTGCTTGTTGAGGGTACACAAAGCCCCACCTGGTCAATTTGCCAAAGCCTTAACATTTTGACTTATATGAAAATAGCGAGACATAAAATGAACACATGCAGCTTGACGGTTGCAAAATTGCATCTCTTCTTTTTGCTAGTTACTGTAAATAATACTGTAAAATATCTTACAGATGCCAAAGAAGGTGCCAATTTTTTTTTCACTGTTAGTTGTACTTGGTTGTACATCTGTCATTATGATATCCAGATGTCCCATGTCAAAATATTCTCCACACATGTTGTTTAGCTCTTCCTCCAAATCTGACGCAAAGAAAAATGCCCCTAAACCAATGAGATTCGGAGAACTGTGGCAGTGAAGCAGGCAACCTAATATTTTAGGCCTTTTCACTCAGTAAATAGGTAACCTTATCTCCCCAGCAACAACAACCACAAAGGTGGCTAAACCTCCTCTACTCTGAGTCTACAAATGTATTTGCACCCCNCCCTCATCTAAGCATTTGAAAGTCAAATCCAACCCCGCCCCCTCCCCCACAAAGGCCAGTTTTCTTATTTTATAGGGACTATTTAAAATGGCACACTTTTATGCCAGGTGCAGCTGGCATCTTCATACCTTGATATTTGTGTCGTCAGGCTAAACAAATTTCATGTGTCTTTAAGAAAAGAAAAACCGGTGGTAAGAAATATCCCATCGTAAATGCGCAAGCTCTTTATTTACCAAGATCTTGAACTTGAACTTGAATTTGAACTGGGTTTCCACAGATTGGTGGCTTCAGTGAGATCATGGTGACGAACTACAAGACTTCCATGCCACACAGTCTAGACTGGTTAATGAGGCGACGATAACATTTCGTGTGAAAACAATGGACCCGCAGAAGACAAAGGGGTAAGTCAGGTAGTCTATAACAACGTGTCAGTTTGTGCTGTAAGGAGGATGATTCTGTGTGGTGCCCTTCCCTTTACACGTAACCCCATTATAACGGCAGTCCGCTTAAAGGTAACATACTTAATCAGAATATTCGCGACATCCAAACATTTTGCAAATGGAATACAGTACTGTATTTTGTGTACGGTAAGTATATAATAAGAAAACTGGCCGGATAATAGCAGCTCCTTTGAATAGCAATTTTTATCTTTGTTCTCAAGGAGTTGGGATCGAGTGAAATCGATTGTATCTACGTCTTATGTTGCCGGTTTTAAGCTGGTCCCTTGCGTTCACTATTTTTATTGCCCATTTCAAGTTTTAAATTCCTCTACAACTCTTTGTTTTTCTTCTCACGCTGACGATTATCATATTTATAATAATGGCAATAATAATCCTTTTTATGGGACAGACTCAGCTTAATGACGCATTGCCTCCCGATACTTCCCTCAGAGCTGATGCCTTAAAGGGACAGGTGTGGTTATCTGCTTTACACCCTAATAAGTCCGCACTACTTTCTCATAAAATTTAGTCCGCATTATATGTTTCCTTTCACCTGACAGTTTCTAAGAGAACACTGCGGAGATGTTGGGATTTTCTCCCTGTGCGAGCCGCCATTACTCTTGCTGATGGACGTCGAAAAGCGAGATAGGCTTGCAGAGGATTGGTCCAGACAGTTTGCGCACGCGTCTGCATCAATCATCTGCTAACTTTTCTAGCTTCATGACGTCAGGCAGCATGAGTAAGGCGGTATACAGAGGGTGAAAATCTCCTTTTTTCAGCTCTGTATTATTTTGTTTAGAAATATGGTCAGATGAAAGGTATAAAGTTACGGTTTAAAATTTTGATAAAATATAATGTGACTTATTCAGGCCATGAATCAAATGTGTACCCTTGTGCCTTAAATGATCGGATAATACCTTTGATACATTATATCGCTATCAAGAGCGAGACTTCAAAAGAAATGCATAATCATAATTCCACTATGATAATCTGAGATATGATATGAATTCATTTTTCTAAAGCTGATTTGCAAAAAAACAGATGCTATAGCGTGGTTGCTCCTTTGCAGAATAAGGCAAAATCCTTATCAGCCGAGAGAGCGACAAAAAAAAAAAAGAAAGACATAATTATAGACTAATTTTATTCAGTTCTCGAGATACACATATACTTCGTATTCAATGAGCTATAACAATATTTCAATCCATCTGAGATTCTCCCTTATGAAAACTGTATTGTTTCAACTGTGGAGACAAATTTCCCATTAAGGACGAAGGAAGTACATCTTATCTTGTCTATATTAATAAAACGCTTCAGCCAAATTTGTGTCACAGATTTCTTGAGAACTACGTAACGTAAAAACATGCGGTTTTCACCTAAATTCGTAGAAAAATACATTAAAGGTAACTATACATATCAGTCCTCTTTATTTTTTTTACCGTTTTTTAAAAAAAAAGAATGTGTATAGCAACGAAATACAATCTCCGATAGATCTTTTCAATCCGCCCGATTCGCCAATCGTCAAACTTTTGCACGGAGTATAATGCATTCGTCTATGATGCCTTTCGGTGCGCTAGGTATTCTTTCGCCGCTGGTGCGTTGCCTGCCTGCCCATTTGTAAAATGGGGTGTTTGTCTTGTCTTTAATAAAATCCTGCAAGTCACTTATGCCTTATCAGCTGGTCCTATACAACAGAATTCACAGGGTTTCAAGATCACAAAATTATTCTTTCATTAGAACGAACTGTGCGATTAATCAACAAAATCGGCATCCCTTTCACCATAATATTCACAGCATAACACGACATACCAAATGATAAACTCATGCTACAAAGCTAGGAATACTATATGCTCTCATTTATACTTTTTTTTTCACGAATCACCAACTCCAGATTGGCATAAAAATCTCACTCAACTTGTTTACATTTTGAGCGTTTTGTTTCGGTTCAGTTGGGACGTCACGTACGGGAACAGACCAAAAAATACTCAGCCTAAGGGGGATAGGTCTGGCGGAAGATAAACAAGAAATAAGGGAGGCCTAGTTGAAATAAACAAGTTCAGGTTCAAAATATTTATAAGGCATAAGCCAAACAATTAACTTCACACGTGCAAAACGCAGCATACAAAATAATATCCCCAAGAAAAACACAACATACAAAATAACATCCCCAAGAAAAACACAACATACAAAATAATATCCCCAAGAAAAACACAACATACAAAATAACATTCCCAAGAAAAACACAACATACAAAATAACATTCCCAAGAAAAACACAATAATTACATTAACTGAGAAGAAAAAACTGCTTAAAGAAAGAAAGGAAGAAAAAACAAATCAAGTGCACGTACCAACTACGGCAGGAACATATCGGAGAGTACAATATACATAAATTCAATTCCTTATATTAACATGCACTAGCCAGTATTATTTTACCCTCCCCTTTCTCCCACATCCATTCGTGCTGTGTCTCTCTCACTCTTGCTTATCCTTACAACAGTTTCTAATTTTCTTCATATTTCTAGAAGCTACTAAATTTATAGATTCCTAGTGTTCCAGAGAATGACTGTTGCCCTGCTCAAAGCTCTTTGTTGTATTTCTTTGTCACTAAATAAGTCAAAATTGCCAACTTATTCAATTCAGCACCATTTCCTTTCATGAATAAATTCACAAATTTTGCCATTCTTGGTTTTATCAAAAGAGGAGCAGGTAAGTAAATATTAATTATATTTCTTAAGTTTTTGAATATCGAACACAGCACCAAACATACAGGATATATAATGGCCCTCACCATGTTTCAAACACATCAATCGCAACTGAACTAAATGAATCTCACAGATACGTGACACAAAGTAGATCCAAACAATTGACAATCATCGATGAAACTTTAGACCACAGAGACACTGTGACATTTCAAGTACTTTTAATTCAAATGTTTAACTGAACTGATACTGAAACGTGAAGAGTGCGATGATAAGCGATAAAAAAGACATATTGAAATAATTTTTTAAAAACAAAATCTAGACAGAGGAAAAATCCAGGGCAGTGAAAACAGTTACAAAAGAAACGACGCCACATATTCATCCGCCAAGAGGTTTCACTTCCAATCAAAGTATTCGTAAGCAGGTCAAAGGTCAAATTTATGTAACTTGTGGCATACCAAAATATTATTACACATTTTCATATCCCCAGAAATAGGCCCTGTTTATATGATAAAAGGATATTCATCTTCTAAGCTCACTTCTTGGCATTGAAGGCAAAGTCGATCTTTATAGTCCATGTTTGGTCTTCCCCATCGTCCGCGTTCTGACAATCAGTTAATCTGAGCAAACACACCAGTGTCCAGGGACTGGCTTAAGCTATGCTTGATTTAGAATTAAGCCTTTCTGTTGACCACCTTGACCCAGCGTCTTCCACGCCTCTTGATGAATACTCTTGTCTTATCTTTTCAATCTTTTTCTGTTGGCACCGAGAAGAAACGTACTGATTTACGCCCCTGGACCTACCAGTACTACTTGCCTACGTTTGAGCAGTCCACAAGTTTTAACAAGTTTCATTATTCATGCCCAGACCTTGCTTGAGGGCGGTCAACATTACATTTTATAACAAATGGCGGGACAGACACATCAGATTAAACAGTACATCTTCTTAGACATTTAAAGTACAATCAAATAAAAATAATAGTATATATATACCCATAATAATATTGTACTTTCATGTTGCAAGAAATACAGAACTGAAGTTCACACGTGCCGGCCATCTTTGATATGTAACTTATATCTTTAATCATATGTTTTTTTGTAATAATCACAATGAATCTAGATATTCTTTAAAGTGTGTTCTTTGATACTTTTTTTGGAGAGTTCTTTTGTCTTATGCGCATGCATGTTTGGTCCCTCATAGAAATATTTCAAAATAAACTTTCTTCTGTTAATTTCTAATGCACTTCACTCAGACAGGGCATGTAATTCATCGCCAGTGGCATTGTCAACTTGGCATAGACTACATTTTCTGTCTTCGATATATTATACATTTTCCCACCTCCCTTTCTCAACGGGTAGTTAATGATTACTTGATCTAAAACATATTAGGGCACAGGGTAATTTCTGTAACAGAATATCTAAATAAATTCCAAATTTGTACTCTTCTTTTACGACTCGGTAAAATCTGGCTTTGTTTGAGTTTTGCAATTCGCTTCACCACTTTTGTATTACATGGTCCTTTAAACGCCTTTCTACTGCGTTAATACCATTTTAAGGCACTAGTGCGTTTCCCTGTCATAACCATATGTTGTTTCATACATTCGTAATATGATATAATGCCTCAATCTTGCTATAAATATCGGTTAATTGCCATTTATGGCCCGTGGGGACTTCTAACACCACTTTTATCTTTTACAGGTCGCTATAACTCAATGGCAACATAAACTTCATCCCTCAATTTCTCAAAACACAGCGGATGAAAGATAGCCCACTCTTGCTCTACAGCGACCATCCATCCGTCAAATATAGCGCTAACCCATTAAAGTGCGACAATGTGCCTGCTACTTTTAGAGCATAGAAAAAAAGCTTGCAATAAACTGAAATGTTACTTGGCCCCTCTCCTTGTTAGTAGAGACAGCGAAGAACCCGGAAGGCACCCTAGGATGATGTCACTTAAGCTCAACAGATCGAAAAGATATTCAGAATGCCTAAGATAGAGTTTGGGTATCCACATCAAAAGGCTAAGCATCGAAACGATCGAAACTGCGCTAATGTCGCTAATGACTGCATTTAGTTTTTTTTATTTTTATTTCGGTTTTGTTATCTCCTCGAGGGAGAACTGAGAACTTGCGCATTAACAATGGGATATCTCATCATCGTAAAAGTTACATTAACTCTACATTAACGCTACTAAGTTTGCATTCCGCGCCGAGGCACTAAAGTAACTTTTTAGAATGGAAAGAGATCCCATCGTTAGTGCGCAAGATCTCAAATGGTAATGCAGATCATAGTTTAGATTAGCTTTGTATCCCACATTGTAATGTATTTGCTGCACCGTCAGACAGAAAATCTGTGTGATTCGGATAACAGTAGATGAGGTGGACACGGTACGTATTTGTGCTTGACAAATAGACTAGGAAGTTCCTTTTTTTTTTTTTTAAGGACAAAAGGGGGGATTCTTGACCGTCGACCATAATTTTGTGGTCTGATACGAAATCTAACAATATACAAAAATAATGTGTGTACTTTTATTAAATGGCAAAGAAAACCAACCAGTCAGTATTCGGGCCTGAGATTTCAGGAAATGGCAAGAGCTCACCCCATGCGTAAGAAAATAATTCTGAGAAAATCAGAATTATGGAACAATTATTTTATACTATAAAGTCATGTAATCAGAAAACTCAAATTTATCCACGATCACTGAACATTTTGCCCATGAAATCGATGTTTTTTATGTACAGAAATGTTTTTTTACTTTCGATATCAGATGGCTTATTCACGATCAGAGCCGGACATATCTCAAGTCCCTAGACTGTCCAGAGGAAAATTGCATTTAATACCCCTAAAATTTGCATTAAGAATGGCAAAATTCCCATGCAGAAAGTGATAAACTTTGCGCCAAACTCTGGATGAATTTTGCTAAACGTGTCTTATAACTTTGTTATATTGATTGAAAATTGCATTTAAAACACCTAAAATTTGCATTCGGAATGGCAAAATTCGCATGCAGAAAGTGGTAAACTTTGCGCCAAAATCTGCATGAATTTTGCTTAAAGTGTCTTGTAACTTTGTTATATTCATCACCACTTTGCACTGTTTATTGCTGTACTGATGCAAAGTTGTGGAAATGGAACATATTTTCTGTGTTTTCGGTAATGGAATTTTGTAGCCGTGGAGAAAAAGTGCATTTTTTTCGGACAAAATGAGACAAAATTTGGGCCAATTTGTGGAAAATGTCAAAATTTGTGGACATTTGCAAAATTGCAGCAAAGCCTCGAAAACGCGGAAATTTGCGGTAATTTGTGACCGCGGTTCTATGGATGAACATCTTAGAGACAGTCCTCATTTTGACTGGCTGCAAACTGCAAGAGGGACAAAGATGTTCTTTGTTCAACAAGCGGTAAAAATATCTCGAATTACTGACATTAACTTCGGCATTCAACCTATTCTGTTGCATGTTCCTTATGTTAGATTATTTTTCTCCGCAAATTCACTTGTGATCCATCTCCCACTTTTCAAAGGACAAATAGACGTCCATTAAATTTAGGCTGCCGCACCGCATAGTTCTGTTCTTTGATGATCTTGTGAGATATAGGAATATGTTGGTAGTCGTCATTAGGTGTTTCTTCAAAAAATGAAGAATATAAAGAAAGAGATATGTGCTCTTATATTCATAGTTTCATCTCCTGGCTTAAGCTTGTGTGGTTGAGGGTGTAAGCGGTGACAAAAATATTTTTAAAATGCGGCTACCGCATCGGGCTTCTTTGTTTTACATGATCTTCTGGTCTTTAAGAATATGATTGGTGGCCGTTATTCGGTAGTGGTTTGTGTGTGTGTGTGTGTGTGTGTGTGTGTGTGTGTGTNGTGTGTGTGTGTGTGTGTGTGTGTGTGTGTGTGTGTGTGTGTGTGTGTGAACAACATAAAGAAAGAGATATGTGCTCTTGGAGATGGAGGATATTTAATATAACAATATATTATCTTTACAAATGATACATTGCACGGTGCTTTCCATTTCATAAAAAGATGAGAAATGGCTCAGTGTTTTCAGAATCTATGAATATTTTCATTATTTTAATATTCATATCCACCCTTGTTATTTGCCTTTATCGGTAGTCGGTGTAGTAGTGACCACAATGCAACACAGCAAGGCTCGAAAGTTTCCCTTTTATGTCAAGTTGCTGTAAACCTATTATTTTTTTGACTAAGTAATATCTGTGATATTTCATTAATTATTATTAGTAAAATTTTAATCCCATAAGAACATGGACAAAAAGATATAGAGGATCTGTAATGAATGCTTGTTAGATATCAGATTTATGAAATTCGTTATACGTTTATCGTATTGCAAGCCTCTGACGACCGAATACGATAAACGTATAACGAATTTCATAAATCTGATATCAAATAAACACGAGTTTCAGATTTTTTTTTGTCAATACAAATTCTAACTAATGGAAAAAAAAGAGAACTTTTAATCGTGAAAACGACCTTGAAGTGGACCTCGCCTTGTTTGAGACATATCTAACCAAATGATCCACACAGTTACGCGACGCAAAGTAGATCCAATCAGCTGACAATCATTGATGAAACTTTAGATCACAAAACACTTTGACATTTCACGTACTTCTAATTTCAAATATTCAACTAAACTGACCTGAAACTGAAATGTGAAGAGAATGACGAGAAGCGACAGACTGAGAAAGACAGACTGAAATATTTTGTAAAATATCTAGACGGAGGGAAACTCAACGGCAGTGAAAAAAAGTTACAAAACAAACAACGTCACATATTCATACGCCTAGAGGTTTCGCTTCCAGTTAAAGTATTCGTAAGCAGGTTAAAGATGAAATTTATGTAACATCTGACATTTCAAAAAAGTATTACACATTTTTATGTCACCGGCATTAGGCCCTGTTTATATGATAAATTTTCTGTTAGGATAAATTACTTTAGAAGCCAGTCCAGAAAGTTAAAAACCCTTTATTAAGAAAAAGGGAAATTAAAAAAAAACCATTGTAGATTTTTTGGGGGAACCGACAGTAGTATATATATTAACTAGCATAAAATATATGTATTGATAGAATCTCTGGAAAGTTTTGTATAAAATTAAAGCCCAGATCAAGCTCCCACAGTAGCTACATTTCAGATCAAGATATATGCCCGTCCAAGATAGCTATTAAGTTCAGATCAGTTTCCTAAGAATGAACTTTAATTCACGAACTGCGTTCACATGGTCTCCGCTCTGCCCAACCCTAATCTTCAGGTGAGGGCAGTCTTGCAGGATGTGATACTCGGGTCCGCTTCCCACCCCGTCTCTCCACCCACCCCCTCCCCCCGGGGACAGACAGACAGACAGACCTACAGACAGACAGACACACACACACACACACACACACACACACACACAGAGACACACATACACACTTCACATTTCTGTGGACACAAATCTCACTGAGTCTTCTTGAATTTCTAATCCCTAGGATCAGCCCAGATCGCCGTGGCTTCTGCTTTGGCCGCAGATGTCTATGCCTCAGTCTTACCCTCTTCAGTGGCTTCCTAGTGTCCTATGAACTCTTCTTTTCCACGCCTCTGCGGATAGACCCTTTAGGGCACGTGATCACCGTCAATGCTGCTGTTCAGCCAAACGGCACAAAGATCTGTGACGATGCCCAAAGAAAGACCGGATCCTGCTCTATCTCTGACACTGGTCCAGAGACTAAAGTAGCACAGGAGAACGTCGGACGCAAATTCGTCAACCCTCACGACTTTGGCTACATCCACAATACCCCGGACGCATGCGCCGGGCGGAATGATATCGAGCTGGTGGTTGGGATTCCGGGGAGAACGACGAGCTTCGAAGCTCGCAGCGCCATCCGAGAAACCTGGGGACACTTCGGGAAGGATTCTTCTGTTCGTGCGGTGAGACTTTTCTTCCTAGGCGCTACAGAGAATGCCACAGTCCAGGCCAAGATAGACGCGGAAAGCCAGGACTATGGCGACATTGTCCAAGAGGATTTTCTAGATACATACAGAAACTTAAGCCTCAAAACTGCAGCCTTGATGAAATGGGTGAGCACGTTCTGCCCAAATTCGACATTCACGCTCAAAGCTGACGACGACATGTACATCAATATTGGAAACTTGATGAAAAAATTGAGGACACATCTATCCAAATACGGTGGACTTTTCATCGTCGGTCATGTCCACGATAAGATCAAACCAATCAGGGACCCTAACAGTAAATACCTCGTCAGACCGGAGGAATTCTCTAAACAATACTTTCCCAGGTACGTTTCTGGGACCTCTTACGCGCTGACTACCAAAGCGGCTGGGAAGTTATATCAAGCCTCACTCAATGTGCCTCCCTTTGTTTTCGAGGATGTTTATATGACAGGGCTAGTGGCTAACAAAGCTAATATACAAAGAGTGCATGAACCTGATTTTACTAAATTCACTTGGGACGGTTGCGAGCTCCGGAAAAAGATAGGCAGTGGCCACACCAATACTCCCGACATCATTAGAAAGATTCATAAAAACTTCATTGACCCGAATATCAAGTGTTAGCGAGGCGCAAATTCATTTTATTTTAGGAAAGGAAGGGAGTATTTTGGCTGGATAGCTAGAATATCTGGCTAAGTACATTGACCACGATTTCACACACATATATATATATATATTTTTTTTTTTATGTATGTGATGTCAGCTTTTACAGTCCAGTCACAAATGGTCATTTGAAATGAAGAAATAATGATGCGAAAAGTGCATGTCATTGTGAAAGCCAAAAAATGGGTCAGAATAACCTGTAAGGTGTATTAGGGCCGTCCAGCCACTACACTGACTCACGTTGGTATGCTCAGTTTGTCCATATTCATGTACACCGTCGTATTTCAGATACGTTTTGACAAGGACAGCAAGAAAAAAAAATGGACTTCACCAGAGATCGTATTACAAATTATAATTCACGGCTCTGAACGCGTGTATGGGTTCCGATAGTATCAAAGTCTGCATAGGACCTCGTTTGTGAAACGCCATTTTAGCGTGAAAATGGAATATTCAATTATGTAAAATATTTTTGCCTTTTTATATGATTCAGGAAGCGCCATATTATCAACTACGATCTCAGAAAACCACCCGGATAACTGAACATAAGTTAGAGGGATAATCTTCTCCTTTTTAGGTTTGTAAGCATTTTAAAAGAAAGCTCCATAAATTTCGTCGATAAATCAGGTCAGTTTAACGTGCAAGTCTTCAGTATCGAAATAGCTTATTTCAAATCTACAAGAGTAATATGAGCATGGAAGGTAAAACTTCTTGTCAGAGGAGTAACAGGAAAACTGCTTTCCAGGAATAAGAAAACAAACAACGAAAATTATAATAAAAATAGAGATGATATTATAATTTATGAACTTTATTTTCATACTCTTTTAAGCAACTTTGATCCATGGTAAACACTGATTAATATTTTCATTGCAAGCCTATATCGACCCCTTAAAGCAACTTTGTCTTAAGTGCCAATTTTATCAAAAGGGATTTAAAACCATGGTGCTGTGCACCAGGAGAAGGTCTCTTAAAGTAACTTTGTCTCATCTCCATCATCAATGAAACGAGAGAGTTATTAAAAATAAACACTTTGTCTTATGAACTAAATCTATCATCAGCCAAAAATTTAAACTCTGGATTTCTCAAAACTTGACCAGTGGCGCTTAAGACAAAGTTGCATTAAGGGGTCGATATTATATTTTGTCGAAAACCATGCCGGTAACTGAGAAGGTTAGCATTTGATTCCTTCTTATTAATACCTCTGTTAACCCTCTAGTGCCCAGCCCTATTTACAATGGCACAAAAAGTCCGAGCTCCAGTTTATGGATCACTTCTGGATCCACTATGCTGGAACAAGCATCAAAATGATAATAATAATAATAATAATAATGCGGTTTATCCAGGCTAATGCCCGCTCATGCGACTTCACACTGTTATGGTGGGGTGATGATCTTGGTTTGCATTTTCTTTGTTCCACGAAATGTATCAGATCTGATACGCTGGGCACTAGAGGGTTAAGGATAGATGCTATTCATTCCCTAAGGTTGTAATGCAGATTACTTGGTGTGCAACCGAACATCATAAATTCATTGGAGTTTCTATACAAAATTGCACACCAAAATGCTGAATGGTGCATAGTTTTCTTTTAAGTATGATGATCTTAGGACAGCTGTCATTTGCAGTAGCGTTGGTCGTTTGACACCAAACTTCATCCATGTCTCTTAGATATCTTTATGTATGACCCTATCAAGCTTTTTCTGGAAAATAAATAAATATGAAACTCTCTTACTCACAAAGCGAGGCAACAGAAGATCTTCAGAGGAAGATCCCCCCTTCCAACAAGTGTTTCAAGCCTTTGACTTCCTGACACTCTAAAGGGGCTGGGCCACACCTGGGTCATGACTCCCAGGTGTCCATCAGATTTCATCCATTTCTCTTAGATATCTTAATGTATGACCCTTCCAATATTTTTTGGACTTTCTGTCTTGACAGATAATTACAGGACATAACAACACTCTTTGGTGAAGACTGAAGCTACTTTGTATCTTAAAAAAACCCAACATCCAGGAAAAGGTTTGGTAAGGTCATGAATAAAGGTATTTAGGAGACCAGGGACCGTGTGCATAATCCTTACATTAGTTAACGCACTGCAGTAACTAGGGGATACTCCCAAAACAATAGCAGTGTTCACCGTGGTTAACGCAATATGTTAACTAAGGTATGGATAATGCATATGGCCACTGGGTGAAATCTGATTTCGAATAACCGGTGCTATCTCAAATGACAGTTGTCCTAAAATCATCACCCTTTATGAGGCTAAATGCGTCATTCGACACGTGAATATACATTTGTGCATAGAAACTGTAATGCACTTATAATGATAAGCTGCACACCATATGGTCTGCATCAAAATCTCTGAGAAAGGATAATGCCTACCCTTAGCCGTAAAATAATTGCTCATTAGATATTTTTTGAAATTCCTAAGCGACATGATTTTTTTTTGTGATCGTTCTTGCCCAAAGCGGGACAAAAGTCTCCAACTGTAATTTTTTTGTCTCCAACTATAATTTTTATTTGGTTTGACTTCATAATGTCATTGTATTCGTTCATCTGACATATTTTATGGGAAACGTGCCATATCGGTCACTATATTGTTTTCATATGACCACTGCTACGGAGACGAAATGACACAAATGACATGAATGCTCTAATATTGTTTATGAGTATGCCAGCATTATTATTATTAATATTATTATTATTACTGTTATTACATTTCCTTATTGCTGAGTCTGTGACTCCTCATTGAGCCAATGTCGGATAATGGAATCTGCAAGTGTGTCTCGCCAACCGGTGCCGCGCGGTGGTCGCATTCACTGTTTTTATGCATACTAATTCAAAGGGTTGATTTGCACTTCTTCACCAGTAGCCGTATGCATAATCCATGCGTTAGTTAACGTATTGCGTTAACTACAGTGAATATTACTAATGTTTTGGGAGTTTTGCTTGGTTATCGCATTGCGTTAACAACTTACGTAAGGATTATGCATACGACCACAGATGTGGAGTGCAAAATGCTGCATGACAGTGCTAAATACCTCATGGAACCTTAGAGTTGGAATTTTGTTGCAGGGAATTATGAAATAGATACTATGCTATTGATACTTAAAATTATAATTCACATAGAGTGAAAAACACGAAATGTACCTGAACTTCTGAAGCGCCTCCTTCCGGATTCAAGGGCATTAATTTCAGGAAAATGGCGCTTTCTTTTTGCAGAACTGCAGAGACATTAACTACATTTCCCTTTTTAATTTTGTTTTAATGTATTAATTTCCGATTTCTGGAAGTTTTTTACACAAACTATATAATAAACTTGTAACAGGGATTAAGTGACAGTTTGGATGTTCTGTAGTATAGCTATCTTCACAAGCACAATGTTGTTTATTTTCGCTGGTTGCAGTGTCACCTCTTCTCACTAACGATAACGTGTGCATTATTCGAACCATAAATTTCAAAGCAACGTCTATGTATATATTGATATTGAGAAACCTTTGTAAACTAAACCAGTACCGATTTTTTTCTAGTAACGAATGCCCGCGAAGGTCTACGTTGCACCTCTGCGCATCATTTTTTAAATATTGTTTTGGTTATAACTGTCTGTTATCGAAAGCGCAGAGCAAATTTGTGGGTCAAAAATCGGATTTCATTCGCCCTTCGCAATCACCCTGTTGCAATGAGGAATAGATCGATAAAAATAGAGATGGGATTACATTGCAAACGATATTGTTATGGTTATGTCACAATCTGTCAGGGAAAAGATGGATTCTAAATTGCAGCATGGAACTGCTGCACACTAGGAAGTTAAACAAATAATAGTGGAGACCGTGAATTGGTGTCATTCCATTTTTGCTTGTGACCTCAAACATACTGTATAAACTCAGGTATCCGCTAAACCTCACTGAGAATTTATAGAAAGGATCTCAGATCAGGACCCCATAACTGCTGCTGCTTCTATTGTTGTTGTTATTGTTGTTGTTGTTGTTGTTGTTGTGGTGGTGGTGGAGGTGGTTGCTGTTGTTTTCTTTTGACCCATGCTGACGAGTTTTTCATTTTACAACAGCCAGTGCCAAAACGTATGAATGCGCTGATGTTNTCTCAGATCCGGACCCCCAAAAAGTCGTCGTTGTTTATGTTGTTTTGCTACAACTGCTGCTGCTTCTATTGTTGTTGTTATTGTTGTTGTTGTGGTGGTGGTGGAGGTGGTTGCTGTTGTTTTCTTTTGACCCATGCTGACGAGTTTTTCATTTTACAACAGCCAGTGCCAAAACGTATGAATGCGCTGATGTTCTTAACACGTGCCATAAGATATTATTATTGTGAATTGAAGGTTTTTGGGGACAATATATCTCTCATCTAAATGTTCAGACTTGGACATAAGAATACAAGATATTCAGCTGTCTCACAAGGTACTTGGCTGTGTCTATAATGTGGTTCATTAGCTGATTCTTTTCAGATGGAAGTTGACTTGTAGGCCTACATACTGGAAAACCAGGCATTGATCGTGACTGCACAGAATGTTTACGTTGTCAGTGGATTTTGATTGTGGTTGTTCTTTGAAACAGCACACAACCAGTCGACCCTACCGCCCACTGATTCTGCCAGTCCTCTTTCTCATTTTGTCCTAGAATTTGTTTTGCTTTTTCATGGTGCAGAGAACATTCATTAATTATTTGCTCCTTTATAGCTCTTATAGCAAAAGCAAATTGTCGATTTTGTTTCTTTGCAAAACCTAGAGACAGCCACGGACGGCGGAAGATTTCTCATCTAAGCAAGCTATTTTTAGTATGAGATGTCTGGCTTAACCAAAACATGATAATATACTGCCAAGAAATTCCACATTCCACGTCACTTACCTACATCATTCCATTAATGTCACGAAGATTACGTCACCAACAGGCTTAAGAGCTACATTCATGTTTCAAGGGAGATCATCCACACCCACGGTGTTTTTATTAGGTGCACACCAACAAGCCATATTAATTTGTAATATGACTTACTGTACTCGCCACGATTAAGGATATAATCACTGGGTATACCCGATTTTTATTCATTCAAGAGTGGTGCTTGACGGAGCCTCTCAATGAGTGCTTCGGTCTAGATCTCGACTGGGTTTAGACTATCAAACAAAAAACACTGACGAAGTTCCAAATATATCAACGAATGAGACGAAAAGCGATGATGCTAACTGTAGCTTAAGACGATAACTATACTGAGTAGAAAATGAAGAAAATCCATAATATTAATGATAATGTGCCATGTTTATTTACACTCACTTTTATATTTTTTTTTCCCCGATGAATTTATATTTTAAATACCATTGTGCGCTTTGCTATGAGTGTGGCCGCATGGGAAAACCTGTCGTATCTCATAGTGGGTAATTTTGAGTCAGGGCCTTGAAAACTCGAATTTCAACTTACTAGGCCAGATTGAGATTTCTGCGGAATCGAATAGTTCATTCATTTATCTTTCATTTCATGTAAATTTTATCAATGAAAATGAGGTTTAAATTTTGTTTTGTAGTGTTTTAATGAAGCACCCTTCGCTCAAAGGTGTGGTTAAAGAAACTTTAATCTCAATTTTCCCAAAATCTATATTTTTATGGCAATGGTAAGTTTACAAGTTTGTCCATAACTTTGGAAGATAAAAGAAACTAACCTCAAATAAAATGCAAAATGTTAAGAAATTACTGGAGATTAATACTCTATCAATCAGTCAATTTTCGTATCTGGAAAGATGTGAGGGGATTTCCCACATTATCCCACTTACACTACCCATATAGGTAGTGTATTATGTAAGTGTCAAAATGTGTATGGTATCTGTTCCACTGTGTCGTCATCATCATCATCATCAATGTCATCACTTTCATCACTGAATTTAAAAATATGGTTTTGCCCAGATTTAAGGCAAAACTGTTGAAATATATTTTATTATAATAAACTTATCTTTAAAAAAAAAGTCGACGTTTCGTGTCTGAGCTTTTTTCAAGACTGACAATTGAAATAAGAGACATATATATATATAAACAACAACAACAACAACAACAACAACAAAACATGCGAGTGAACGGAACGACCAGAAATAGAAACAGACACTGAGAGAGAGTGAAAAGGTGTGAGAATGAGAAAAAGAGTGTGTGAATTTTTCAAAGGAAAGGTACATACAAATACACAGACAGTGTCACATTTACACGCCATCGTCATTGTCATCATCATCATCATCATCATCATCATCATCATCATCATCATCATCATGATCTTCATCATCGTCGCCATCATCATCATCATCATCATCATCACCATCATTTAAAAGTAGAAAAATTAAAAGCTCAACCTTAATTCAGGGAATTTATTAAAGATCTAGTAAAGAATTAAGATCAAAAATGACATCTAAACGTTTCGGCTCTAAGGTCTTTATCAATAGAAAATGAAACAAGAGTTATAACTTTCACAATAAAAGCAACCACATTCCAATCATCATCATCATCATCATCATCATCATCATCATCATCATCATCATCATCATCATCATCATCATGTGAGTTGTGCTCAGCGCCTAACAGGCTGCAGGTTCAGCAGCTCTCTGTGAGAATGTGAAATTCCTTCAGTTTTATATGGAATTGTGCTTTGATATTAGGTGGACTTGTGTATTACAGTGTGATCTTCTTGTGTTTCAAAAATTATGAAAATGCCTGAAAGGATTAATATGTTATTTCATCATTTTCAAGCCATGTTCTCATTTTTCTTAGCCCACTTGGCCATATTTTATTTACAACAAGCCTTGAGAACTGTGATCACTCAGGTCAGTGTCAACATTACCACCAGTGACAATGTAAACAGTGCATATGTTTTTCCAACTGGCCTAGTTTTGGATCAAAACATAAACAATCAGCTCAAGNCTCTCAGTGAGTGCTTCGGTCTAGATCTCGACTGGGTTTAGACTATCAAACAAAAAACACTGACGAAGTTCCAAATATATCAACGAATGAGACGAAAAGCGATGATGCTAACTGTAGCTAAAGACGATAACTATACTGAGTAGAAAATGAAGAAAATCCATAATATTAATGATAATGTGCCATGTTTATTTACACTCACTTTTATATTTTCATTCCCGATGAATTTATATTTTAAATACCATTGTGCGCTTTGCTATGAGTGTGGCCGCATGGGAAAACCCGTCGTATCTCATAGTGGGTAATTTTGAGCCAGGGCCTTGAAAACTCGAATTCCAACTTCCGGAGCCAAATTTAGATTTCTGCGGAATCGGATAGTTCAATAATTTATCTTTCATTTTCATGTAAATTTCATCAATGAAAATGAGGTTCAAATTTTGTTTTACAGTGTTTTAGCCCATATTCTACTTGCGCACCCTCCCAGGGTGCACGTAAAAAAGTTCCCATGGAACTAATGAAATGCATCAATAATGCTCAGTATTGTTTCGGTTCCTTTCCTTAGCCATGTTTTTAATTTTCTAACGTGAGAAAGAGGGACTTCCCTTTGTTAACTGGTTCCTCCATTGTGATCAAATTTGACCAAAAAAAATCTGTGGAAAAAAATTCTGGTAGGATATGGGTTTAATGAAGCACCCTTCGCTCAAAGGTGTGGTTAAAAATACTTTAATCTCAATTTTCCCAAAATCTATATTTTTATGGCAATGGTAAGTTTACAAGTTTTTTCATAACTTTGGAAGATAAAAGAAACTAACCTCAAATAAAATGCAAAATGTTCAGAAATTAATGGAGATTAATACTCTATCAATCAGTCAATTCTCGTATCTGGAAAGATGTGAGGGGATTTCCCACATTATCCCACTTACAATACCCATATAGGTAGTGTATATGTAAGTGTCAAAATGTGTATGGTAACTGTTCCACTGTGTCGTCATCATCATCATCATCGTCATCAATGTCATCAATTTCATCACTAAATTAAAAAATATGGTTTTGCCCAGATTTAAGGCAAAACTGTTGAAATATATTTTATTATAATAAACTTATCTTTGAAAAAAAAATGTCGACGTTTCGTGTCTGAGCTTTTTTCAAGACTGACAATTGAAATAAGAGACAAGAACAAAACATGCGAGTGAACGGAGCGACCAGAACTAGAAACAGACACTGAGAGAGAGCGAAAAGGTGTGAGAATGAGAAAAAGAGTGTGTGAATTTTTTAAAGCAAAGATACACACAAATACACAGACAGTGTCACATTTACACGCCATCGTCATTGTCGTCATCATCATCATCATCATCATCATCATCATCATCATGATGATCTTCATCATCGTCATCATCATCATCATCATCATCATCACCATCATTTAAAACTAGAAAAATTAAAAGCTCAACCTTAATTCAGGGAATTTATTAAAAATCTAGAAAGAATTAAGATCGAAAATGACATCTAAACGTTTCGGCTCTAAGGCCTTTATCAATAGAATGAAACAAGAGTTATAACTTTCACAATAAAAGCAACCACATTTCAATCATCATCACCATCATCATCATCATCAACATCATTATCATCGTCACTTAAAACTGAGAAAAATTAAAAGCTCAACCTTAATTCAAGGAATTCGTTAATAATCTAGTTAAGAAATAAGACCGAAAATTACATTTAAACGTTTCGGCTCTAAGACTCTAAGGCCTTTATCAATAGAATGCAACGAGATTTATTATAACTTTCGCAATAAAAACGACCACATTAAGAAGAAAAAGAAAAGACAAGCATAGAAGAGTGAGCTAAAAGTCAATTATTAATCGATTAAGTGGGGCGGTCTTAAAATAGCGGGTAAAGACAATAAGAACTGAACCTGGATCACGTGATAAGACAATTGGTAGAGGAGTGCATGAAGGTAAGAAGAAAAGAGTTGTGTGTAAAAGAGGGGAGGGGGTATGGGGGGCTTCCCCAATAAAAACCTGAGCTACAAGCAGTCAATAATATGAGTGGAGGGAGAAAGCAGCAGGTCAAGTTAGGAAGTCATAAATATAACAGAGACAAGCTTGGTATATCTCGGCAATAAAAAACAATATTCGACTAGAAGAGGCCTAACTATGGGCTACAACTAGCGTAATATTATCATTATTAAAAGTACATGTTATGCAAGGTGGGTAAATACGGAAAATCGGATTTAAATGAAAGACGAGGGGAGAATACAGGCAGGCTCTCCGAATGCTGTAGAGGTTCAAACAAAGGCATAGGATTCAGCATAAAGGCGAAACAGCTTATTTATACAGCATAAACCCACGAGGAGGGAAAGGATTAAAAGGTGGGGCGNGGGGGAGGGGGAGAGGATGGGGGGAGAATCAATTTTTAAAAGGAAGGTTATTGAAGTGAGGTTCTTCAATATTAATACCTCCACGGCAGTGGTGAGACGCCAGGTTCCACATCCAGTAGCACTCCATCATCATCATCATTATCATCATCATCACCATCATCATCATTATTATCATCATCATCGTCATCGTCATCGTCATCGTCATCATCATCATCATCATGTCATCATCATGTATAGTTTGTACTGTATATTTTTTTTGCATTTAAACGGGGCATGGAACCCATCTCGTGATTCTTTTTCTCTCTCCCTGTCTCTCTCTGTCTCTTTCTTTCCCTCTGTCTTTCCTTCATCTTTCTATTCCTTTTTTCTGATTCTTTCTCTCCTTCTCCACTATCTTTTTCCACATCTATTTACTTTTTTTTTTTTTTTTTTNTTCCACATTTTTTTTTTTTTTTTGTCTTCCTCCGATTTTACAATATCTACAAAGACATTCATCGATACATAAGTTATACCATCCGCCTGTCTCAATCAGCAAGCGATGGTTATATGTCCGTGTACGGCTAGACTAATTGCAATCCTTGAAGCATACGACAGCTAGCTAAGCGAACACTGAACATCTCACATTCATACAACCACTCAGCATCCTAATGCAGAGGGGTTGTTGCTCATTTTAATAGAAAAGACCTCATCTTACAGAGTAAACATAAAGGCTGTCATAAAATATAGCCACTCTTGGTTTCCATGGTTGGGTTCCTTTCAGGGGCGGATCTGGCCACTGGCAGGATGGGCACATGCTATATTGTAGGGGGCACAGGGACAGAGTACAAGGGAATAGATATGAAGAGAAAAAAGGTGGAGAAAACAAGAGAAAGAGCAAGAGAAAAGAGTGGAGAGATAGAAGGAATAAGAAGAGATAGAAAAGAAATAGTAAGAGGATGCAGGAAAATAGAATGGAGATGGAGAGAAAGAGCCAGAAAAAAAAAGAGTATAAAGATGAGGGAAAAGACAGAGGAGAGAGAGAGAGAGAGAGATAGAGAGAGAGAGAGAGAGAGAGAGAGAGAGAAAGCGAAATACAGAGAAAATGAAAAAACACAGAGAGCGGAGATTGAGAGAGAGAGAGAAAGAAAAGGAAGACGGAAAAAATAGTAAAAAGATGGAAGACAGAAAAAAAAAATTGTAAACACAGGAAAAAAGAGAGGAGAGAAGGAGAGAATGAGCCAGAAAAAAGAAGTGAAAAAATGGAGGAAAGACAGAGAAGAGAGAGAGAAAGAAAGAGCGACGAAGAGAGAGAGAGAGAGAGAGAGAGAAAAGGAAAAGAATCTAAGGAGCAATAATATATCTATATCTTAGCCCATATCTATCTATCTATCTATCTATCTATCTATCTATCTATCTATCTATCTATCTATCTATCTATCTATCTATCTATCTGTTTGTCTGTTTATCTGTCTGTCTTTCTGTCTGTCTGTCTGTCTGTCTACTTCTCTATTTGTCCATCTAAAATGTTTACCATGCTGGCATGGCAGAATTAGCGTCAAGCATGGCCGTATCGTGTCTGAAAGGGCTCCCGATATCTTTCCCATGTTCAGAGCCCCTGTTCCTTAACCCTAAGTTAACGCCCATGAAAACCTGACTGGTGATACCGACGACTACACAAGAAAGTAACTCATTCAAATCAGAAATTATCTATATTAATAAAACGCTTCAGCCAAATTTGTGTCCCAGATTTCTTGAGAACTATGTAACGTAAAAACATGCGGTTTTCACCTAAATTCGTAGAAAAATACACAAAAAGTAACTATACACATCAGTCCTCTTTATTTTATTTTACTCTTTTTTAAAACAAAGAATGTGTATATCAACGAAATACAATCTCCGATAGATCTTTTCAATCCGCCCGATTTGCCAATCGTCCAACTTTTTCACTGAGTCTAAATGCATTCGTCTATGATGCCTTTCTGTGCGCTACGCATTCTTTCGCCGCTGGTGCGTTGCTTGCCTGCCCATTTGTAAAATGGGGTTTTAGTCTTGTAATTCAATAAAACACTTGAACCGTTTCAGTAAACACTGCACCCACAAGGCACATACATTATGCATAAAAAACGTCAATGCCTGCGATAGAAAACTTTTCAAGCGTAAACCACATACATTTAATATTGCCATGTTATTTTGCCTACAGCAAAACTCTTAGATCATAACTTAAACACAACCACCACCACCACCACTACCACCACTACCAACAACAAAAACGACATCAACAAAAACAACAATAATAATAACAACAACAACAACAATAGCTGCAACACCAACAAAACCAAAAGTAATGAAACGCTGGTGGGACGTCTGTCTATATGTGTCTCTTCTTTGGCCTACATTATCATAAATGATTTCCTTCTTTCGCATAAAGTTCGACGCAAAAACTGAAGCATCTTACACTTCAAACTGTGAGACCCAACATCCTGAAGGCAGATCTGAAAAAAAAAATGAATAATAAAAAAACGAATCGTGGACGAAACACGTCGTTATTGCCCGCGGCAAGCGAAAGTAGTCCTGGATTCGTTTCGCGCCAACGGCTGTTCCATGCATGCGTGGAAGGGCGAAGGGAGGAAAGATAGGAATAGATTACACAGCACGAAGAAATATGGAACATAGAGTTTTATAAATCTTTTCAGAGAGACACATCATTTTTTGAATCAAGTCGTAAAGAACGGTTGCGAAGTGTCGTTTAAGAGTAACACTCTCAATTAATCATAGATGTCATTACCTATTGAGAGCAGTAGAATGACCAGAGACAAACTTATGTGTAAAGTACGGAAATAATGAGATCCATAAGTCCTTGTTAAATGATGAATTCAGATTTACTGGACTTAGCTTGCTGTATCTTTTAAAAACTTGAAAATGGCAACAGTCGAATAGAGCTGGAACCTAAACCGGTTTATTTTATTCACAGGTGTTGTAATTTGAAGAAACTGGAAATCTTTGCAAAAACTGCAAAAACCTATCTGACTGCAAAATTTGGTCTCTAGTATTTTTCGAAATTTTTGAAACTTGAAGGTGCGAACATTCTGACATAAGGACAAAAGTTCAAATCTTCACTCATCATTACTCTTTCCTTCTCTCCCTTCGGGTCTACGTTCCTACCATCTTTCACTCCTTCCCCCTCCACCCCCATTCCCCGCCTACTATTTTGGCTACCTTTATCTGAAGTTTAACGGTTAAGGCGTTGGACTCAAGATCAAAAGGTCGTGGGTTCGATTCCCGACCACGGTCATGTTGTAAGTGCCTTGGGAAAGCATTTCATTCACCTTTTCCTCAATTCAAACGTCTGTAAATTAATGGGATTTGGCAATAGTTAGTGGGAGATATTGTCAGAATGCTTTGTGATCAGCACTTCAAATGGCAACGGCAATGTATGTTCCCCAGGAAGTTGATAAAGTCTTAGAGTGATCAGGTCATCTGGGGTAATAAGAGTGTGAAGTCGCTTAAGCAGGTATTAGCCTGGATATCAGACTTATGAACCGCATTATTATTATTATTATTATTATTATTATTATTATTATTATTATCTACACATTCCCTGCACAGTCATCTATACGCAAGTTATGCTTGGCTCATTTTCTTCCCATTAATCTGGAAGTGTATTGAAGGTTACAGACTCCTACTTGGCTGAAAATTGATCATATGCCTTAGGATGACAGTAAGAAATCTGTCCTTTGGATAGATTATGGAGAATGGGCCCTAGATTTGTGAATCTGTTTGGGAATAAGTTTGCATTCTCTCATGCTTTTGTAAAGTACACTTGAAGTTTGGGTCACTTACTATGGTTTCGGTGTGGTCTTCTGTGCGAAGCACTTGTTGCTAAGAAAACTAGTTAGCTTGTTTACGTCTTTCGATGTATCGGTTTCTAGCTCGAAAACGAAATGACAGACCTATATTTTAAACATCATTTATTTTTAATAAGCTCATTGAATTCTGTAAACTATCAAAGAAGACTTAAAGATTGTGAAATTTCTTGTAAATGACAATAGAGAAAACAGATTATTGGCTCAAAGAGAGAAATCGGATTAGGTCCCTGTAACCTGAAGCTCTTGGCGTCACTTTGACCTCCGGAAGCGATCAATCGCGTTACCCGGGAGACAGCCAATCACGTTGTGTCTGAAGCTGATGAGTCATTGGTGAGCAACTGCGGTGATGCAGCTCTTACTTTTATCTATTACTCTTTCCACATTACGAATACTAATAATGACTTGCTAAGATGAGTTACTAAAGCCTCGGCTGTATGTGTCCAAGGGCGGACGTTATTATAGTATGTGCCATAAGGCGGAGATTCCTTACTGACTTGTAGATGCCATAAGGCGAAGGTTCCTGAATGAATTATAGTTGCAATAAGGCGGAGAATCATTATTGAATTGTAGATGCCACAAGGCGGAGAATCTGATTGCAGTAGCCTATATGGCGAATAATTAAAATGTGTAAAAGTAAGGATGTATTCCTGTGACTGCAATGTAAATATTAAATATGTAATTAAATAATATATTTTGTGTGCGTTGAGCAAGTGAACTATCTAGTTTCGTGAGTTTGTTTTATCTATTTAATTTCACTTAGAATAGGCTTTCTTCCCTTCCCTTGCTTTCCTCTCTCCCTCTCTCCTTTGACAAGATACGGTTTGACCCTACTCTTAATAGGCGGAAATATACAAAAACATACACACAACGAAACAAAACGAAACAAAACCAAAAAAAAAAAAAAACCTGCGGAAATATGAAAAACAAAACAAAAATGAAACAAAACAAAACAAAAAAAAAACAAAGAGATCACAGACCCCCCCAAAAAAATTCTGACAAGCGGTTTCTCAACATTATTATCCACCGTAATTAATTAAACCAGTATGTTAATTAACGAATGGGTTCTGCAAATGGGTCATTGATTTCCGACAGACAAAGGCGTTCTTTCTGTACAGTCAGGTCAACCCTGATATCAAGCTGGCCTGACTGCACAGAAAGAACAACTAAAACATGGCGTAGACATGCATGGTTAATAATAAATTACACGTTTGTTCAGCTTAATTCAAATCATCGGTCTGAGCCCAGGGTACAAGTGTCAGATTATTTCTTGTAGGCCTGTAATCTATGATATAGTAGTATAGTGAAGGATTCTGATATTGATAGTGTTCTTTGGTCCGAGAATGTAAACAAAATGGTCTAGTCCTGTTAGTTCCGGTATTACCTGATAAGTCAGCAGACTTTCGCCGAAAGGTAGTTTGTTCCCGCAAGGTGTTTTTTTTTTCTTTGGTACTGTGTGAATCAACGGTACGTTCTGAAAAAAAAAATTATGATGGTACAGAATTTGATCACTTTTACTTACGACCAAATGTTGATCAAATCTGATCCCGGTGAAAACTCGGTGGTGAATCGGAACTATCCAAAATTTGCTGTTAGCTAAACTCCCAGCATCCAACCAACTGCCATAAGGGTATTTCCGATTTTAAGGTCACTACAATGGATCTGCTCGGGTTTTGCATGATGGTTTCCATACGGCGTTTTCAGGAAATGGTTTCCTTACGGCTTTTGCCAGGGGGGCGCCATTGTTTTCAATGGTAATCTTCCTAAGGCCAATTTATGATTCCCATTTGGTTTTCGTACTTTTTTTGCAGGGTTGGGCAGAACTGAGACCATAGGAGAGCAGTTCGTGAATTTAAGTTCAATTCATGTCAACTTGATACGGACTTGATTGTTGTTTTGGATGAACTAATCTGGATCTGATGTGTAGTTATTTATGGTGCTTAACTTGAAGTTAGTTCAGTTCGCATCTACCTAGAAAATCAGAGCCGAATGCTGATTTCAAGAACAAAGGGGAAATGATCTGATCTGGAAACTTCGCAATTTTCATAGAACTGAACTGAAACTGAACTGACTTTTTTGGTGAACTGGCCCAACCTTGCTTTTGTCGCAGAGCTCAAAGTGAAAAATTATGCGTATACTATAAACATAAACACTCGTCATACTCTCATCTCTGAAGTCATGAAATATTTATTAGCTGTGTTAAATCTAGCATTCGAATCACCAATTTCCAATGGGCAGACAAAAGATGTCAGTATGGGAGGCGGGAATGCGTGCAACTTTTTACTCCTTTCTGTCCTTAAAATTCTCCTTTCTCCTGTCTGGTATCTCTTGTGTGCATAGTATTAAGGAAAATAATCGTTCATTCTTTTTCTCCTTCCCCCCCCCCCCCCCCCCCCCNCCCTACCATTTTCCTCACTACACATATTTCTTGTCTGTTCTCTTCAAAATGAGGCTAAGATTTTTTTTAAAAAAAATGCTACCTGGCGAAACGAAAAATATGCGTTACACTACGATTAAGATTTTCAATTTTAATTTCAATTTCATCGTATCATCTGTTTAAAATAAAAGCGCAACCACGGTGTCTGTCTTCTAGATGGATTCAGTCAGCAAGAAACAAAGGAAACAGCCCAAACCAAATTCTTTGACTTCAGCTTATGTAGCTGTAATGGAAGGTAAAATGTCCATCAACTCAGCTGCTCGGAGATTTCGTGAGCCTCAGACAACTTTAAGAGTTCGAACTGCAGGGCGTATAGGCAAGATTCAAGATTCAAGATTTGTTTATTTTTAGGCCTGCCCTGGCCAATACAAATGCTAATTTCATATTATATAAAAAGTACAAATGAAAACTATCTAAGCTGACAACAACATTACATACTCAACTGCACTCAGTCCTCACCCGCTCTGCTATTCCAGTACACTTCACTTGTATACTACACGAGCCATCATTCACACTTGGTTACATTATACTCAAGGAAACACAGGCATTGACCGCGTAATGAGTGGGAGAAGGTTACCAGTACTATCAAGTGAGTAAGGAATCAGCTTTAGTGGAGCACTTCAAGA
>JAWQUT010000219.1:196463-219170 GCA_033807755.1 Ellobium chinense
TTTTTTTTTGTTTCAGATCTTGCCCTTTTTACTTGAAAGGAGACTTTATGTCTCTTTAAACATATTCTTATTGCTTAATTTTGGATCCTGTCTTGGTTACGTAACTTTTAAATTCCACATGGCTCTGTAATGCAAAGGGCTACTCACGAAAGTGCTACTTGAAATACATTTCGAGCAGTGGCATGTTTTCGAGGATTAATTTGATTAAGCTATTTTCATTGCAATTATTTGAACTTGCTGCTCATCGATATTACATAATTCAACATGCTACCGTTTATACTTCTAGTCTGTTAGTTATCCAAATCGTTCAAATGATTTGTATATAGTATTAAGGGTTATAACTGCTCCATAAGAAGGAGAACAATGTGTGCTTTTTTATTTACCCAGTTGCACTGTCTGAACATTGCCATTTTGTCAGATGCATGCAAAAGCGAACGTGGAGATCAAGCATAATATCCTCACGTTACAGTAAGCAGTAAGACTTAAGTGGAATGGAGATAAAATGGACATGCTTGCTAACACCTTTGGTGGTATGTTCATGAATGGTTTTTATCAGGTGCCTGCGAAAGTAAACCTTAATACATCGTTGCCTTTTTTTTTTTTTTTTGGTGTAATTCTGTATCATCAGTGGACTTGGTCATTTAAAAATAATATACATGTAATATACATGTTTCTTTCCTCAAATTTGTTTCGTCTGATAAGGAATAGTCACATTCATGCCTAAATATCATATTGATGGCATCATTTGAAAACAATAGAGAAGTGTTTTTAGTTTTCTTTGTTTCGTTTGACAACGAAAAATCACATGCATGAACAGAGATCATGTTGATGGCAATTCGTTTGCTTGACAAAGCGCCCAGTAACATGTGTGTAACCATTGACTTAGGGAGGGTTTAATGCACGTCTTACATATTTGGCTTAAGATCAAAATGCCATCTTCATTGATTGGTTCAAAATTCAGCAAAAGCGGATAAGGGAATCAGTAACACACGCCTTTTGGTGTATTGATAATGACATTATGCAACTGGTTTATGTTGATATGCTTGTCACTGTTTGCCAAACAAGTTTCTGATACGAATGTTAATAATTTCCAAATCATTTCTCTTGAAAATGCGAATAAAGTATGAGGAAATTTTATTCAAAGTATACGTATCACCAAGCGATTATTTTATGTCTTTTTCGTGTCTGTGTTTTTTATGTCTTGCATGTGATTTATGGGTTTTTATAAGTAAAATGTTCCAAAATTCGTATGATTGCAACATCTATGTGAGAATAAACAGCACAGAATATCAGAACAGCATCTACACTTACAGAAATAGCCATTCGTTTCCTTTGGCTAACATTAGGAAGCAGAAAGTTTGCGGTTTCTGCAACTGGCCCACCAGACACAAAACTTTAAAGTTAGGGAACTTAAGCTTGCCATTTGTACACCCAGCGGAATATATTTAACTAACAACTAGAAATCACACCCTCATACATCGGGCTTGATGTGGTTACCTATCAAATAAAATCCTTATAAGGAGGGGTGGCGAAATTATGAGGGCTTGAACTGTTTCTTAGCGCGAGAAATCAGCCGATTCTTAAAGGTAAATTACACTTAAAGGCGTACCGTTGTCTCATCACAAAAAGGATGAGAGGCAAACAACTGGTTTTTTTTTTAATCTAGGTAGGTCCAGAGACATATTCATTGCATAATAATAAGATTTGTTTCAATACAAGATTATCTGAAGGCGGTTGCAAACGATCAAGGCATACACTAGAAGGTTCTTAAAGGTTAATTGCTTAAAATGAGGCGTTATTTTCCATTCCAAGGAAAGATAAACGACAAACAACCTAAAATCCACATTCAGACATACCATAGCAGGAAAAACCAGCAAGAACCACTTCTAATAAACCTGCTGGTAAGCAGAAACATGTCGGTATCTGACACTGGTGTCCCTGAAAAGCAAACTATTAAAGGTATATACACTTTAAGCGCTTGCCATTTCCACACCCGCCGGGGGAGGAGAAGCAAACACAATTATTTCAACATCTCATATGTTAGGCTTGGTGTAGAAACTCGCACCTTGGGCGAGAGGGTGTCTGTTTTCAGTCCATGGTCTTGAAAATCCGTCGAAATGTGCATTTAGAGAGCAGATTTTTAAAGGTAGGTACTTTCAAAAAACGGGTCACTCCCATGTTCGTGGCATGATGAATGGCCAAAAACCCCATGAATCATATCTACACATGCTAAATTACTCATTTATGTCCCCAAAACCCAAAATTGTCGATAAATAATTAATCTGGAAGAAACGACAGGTGGTCGATGTAAGAATATAATAGGTTATTAAAGGTAAATTGCTCTCAAAAACGTATCATTTCCACTTCCAGGGGCAAACTGATGGTACAAAACATCAAACCAACATCTAATCTTACTAAAACAGTCGCTTATTTTTTTTAGGAAACGGTAAGAAGCAGGAATTTTTGGGTATTTGTAACTGAGGTGTGAGATGCGATTTATTAAAGGTTGGTAACTTTAAAGGCGTGCCATTCCTACACCCAGCGGAATATTTTNTGTAAAGAATGTTCCTCTGTCGTTTTGAATCTCCTTGAGTTGCCTTTGACGTTACATGCCGGGATGTACCGCATTTTTTTTTTTCGTGGCGTCGATAATACAGTTGGCAACAATAACAATAATTTATTTAGCTCAAGCAACAATATGGTATTACATGTTCTTATTCGCTCCTGCTCTCACACTCACATTCACACAATGGCACGGGACTTTAAAGATGTCTGCTCTTTTTGAAGTTCATGTCCGGTAAGCTAATCCGACTTCACAAGCAGGCCGCTATCCCCGCTTGCGCGAAGAAACAGCTGGATTAGTCGGAGATAAACGGCTGTATGACGCCTCGAGCCAGATGTACAACTTGGTATAGCATAAGGACGCATCAGACATGCGCCCCTATGCCATACCACGAGATGACGGGAGGACGGGATACGTACTTCACAGAATTGCTGTAACTATAAAACTATTTTTTATTTTGCAAAACCATTTATACACAATAAAGATCTCACAATTTACATCACAAAGACATAAAAATGTAAAACCCATATATTGGTCGATGCGCTCCTATGCCATACAAGCGACGAATTTTGGGGATTTGAAATGCAATTTTCCACAGAGACAGATACAGTAAAGATGTTGACACATACACAATGTACACATATATATCCACCCACATACATCTTATAAAAAAAAGCTAGTGAAGTTTGACGAAGTCATTCGCTGTTTGTATAATAGAGGGAACGAGTATTAACGAGCTGCGTTTTTGAGCTCAAGTGACAGCATGGGGCAAATCCGTCCACATTTCCACTATACCGAGAGAGGGTTCAGAACTGGTTTTGAAAGGAATCCCAATGCAAAGGCATGTTAAGCCATGCATCACAATGGGACATCATACTTCGTGTTTCGAAATGTGTATATATGTACATAAGTCTACATCCTCACGTTAATGCTATTCATTTAGCTTGTTGGCAAGAGATCCTTGTATGTCGTCTCTTTTCTGTGGCTTATATTTGGCTAAACCTCACCTACTCTGAGTCTACACACCTACCTAAGCCCTTGAAAGAGTAAGATCAGAGTGTACATTTCCTTGATAATATTAATGTTCAGTCAGTGAAATTATTGGTTCACGGTCTTCACGGTGTGTGTGTTGAATATTCGATGGTAATCTTTGATACCAGTCATGTATTCAGTCTAGTCCGGTAATGTATGTAGTTTAGTTCGTGCATTTCTTTAACAGTACTGTGGATTAACCAGTGGCGGCTCGTGACCCCCCCACCCCCTCCCTCCCGAACTATCCGTGCAACCTGTCCCGTCCCCACTATTTTTTCAAAACACATAATGGTATGAAGATGCCAATGTTGTTTTTTTTTTTTTCGCTGTTGGCTATATTAGGTTTTACATCTCTCATTAACTTATCAAGGGGTCCCATGCCAAAATACTTTCCAGATATGTTGTTTAGCTCTTACTCCAAATTTTGACACAAAGAAAAATGCCCCTCAACCAGTTAACTTTTTGAGAACTTAGGTAGTGAAGCAGATCACCTAATATTTTAGGCCTTTTCACTCTGTAAACAGGGTAACCTTACTCACCTAGCAACAACCACAAAGTTTATACTTGAATGGCTAAACCTCACCTATTCTGAGTCTACACATATATTTGCACCTATCTTAGCCTTTGAAATTAAATGCAATCCCTTTTCCCCCTCCCCATAGCCAGTTTTCTTATTTTATAAGGACTATTTAAAATTGCATATTTTTATGTCAGGTGCTATTGGCATCTGTTCTTCATACCCAATAACTATAATAAATCTTTATCAGATCCACTGCTTTTTTTTTAACAAACGAGCTATAACAAAGATGCGAGACTGTCTTATGTGCACAACATAAGAGTTGAGAAATAGCAGAAATGCAAAAACTAAAGGACCATAAGGATCTCTAGATTTAACTTGGTCTCTGTAATTTTGGAAATCAGTTATAATTGATATTCTGAGCTAAATTTTACCCGGTGCAACACAAGTTGCACTTACTTACGGACCGCCACTGGGAGTAACTATAAATCATTTACAGAAGGCGAATGTGTCTTTCTTCCATCGATTTTCACGTGTTTATATTCTTTAATTAATGAGTCCATGTCCACTCATTTATAAGATAAAATGGCTTTGTAAGCTCGACTAGACTAGAACTGGACTGTATTATTGGCACATTCATTTTTTTTCGAATTTAAGCCATGATTTAACGGTGGGGAAATAGATATGGTATGATAACGCTGGGGAAGGGGAGGTGGAGAGGAAAGGCTTATCACACCTATTTAGGGGTGGCAGTTGTCACTCAGTCAACCGGTCTGCCATCCGTCGCACAGTTAAACCGTCTGTGTACATTATTTGTTTGTCAACTGTAACCCTTCAACCATTGATCTTTGAATTCATGGGCGCTGAAGAGTGGTCGATTATCCGGAGTGAGAGGCGATTATCCAGTGACTTTTATATAGAAAAAATTCGGTTCCCTGGGAAACGAGGCGATTAAGCGGGAGAGGCGATTAAGCGGAGGGCGATTAAGCGGAGTCGACTGTATCTTGTCATCATCATCATCAATGCCTTTCACCCCCAGCAGGGTATAGGCCACGTACCTTGTGTTGAGTGCTAATTACATTGATATTCTTCTGGATGCTCGTTACGTTTTTATTTAAGTGAACAAAATAAAATTTCTTCCATCTTGTATCATGATAGATCCTGACAGAATAACCAACAAAGTTCTCATATATGTTTTTCATCATAATAATATTTATGAGACTAGCTTTTGTGTAGAAGTCGTTAAACATGACAATAAAAATAGCAATGAAGAAGATGGCATGTCATAATGTCTATCCCGCCCAGCTCCGCACCTTTTGACGGAAAATCTATATATTATAGTAGTCAGTTCATAACGCTGGGCTCGTTCACTATATCTTGCAGCCAGTCAAAATCAAAATTAGGTTTATCTCGCTAGAACAGGAACCGAGATATCGCTACTGTCGTGATAGGACCTCGTACGGCCACGGGGGCAGATTTTACAGGAGAAGGAAAAAACTGTTTTTCTCTAGCTGTGTTGCTTCAATTTTCTCGACAAGTGTACATAATGTCACGTATGAAACAACTTTATAACTGATAATGTTTAATTTCTGATAACATTATTTTGTAATTATCCCAAAATGCGCCATACGAGTTCCTCATATTGAAGGACTGCTGTGATCGGACCTCGTATGGGACAAATTTGTCCCGTACGAGTTCTTATCACAGTTCTTAACGTGAACAGGGCCATCCNTGATTTTTTTTTTTTTTTTTTATGTTTGAGCACAAATTGATGATAAAATCATTTTTCTGTCATGAAAATACAAAAATCTTGGTTTTCATTCGGCAAATGACAGATTAATGTAGATAAATGTGTGTTTTGGTGAGTCTTGATTACATTTATAGTGGCATTGCCGAATGGTTAAGGCATTGGATTCAAGATTAAAAGGTCGTGTGTTCGATTCCCGACCAAGTGGTGCTGTAAGTGCTTTGGGAAAGCATTTCATCCACAAGTTTCTCAGTCCAACCGTCTGTAAAATGGATACCTGGCTATAAGCAGCGAAATATATTGTGAGAACGCTAGTGATCAGCGTCTCCAATTGGCAGCGGGGCTGGTTACTCCTCATGGAGATGAGAAAGTCCTCGAGTGATCTGGCCTGCTGGGGGAAATAATAATGTGAGGACACAGGAAGGGGACATTAGCCTGGATATGAGACTTATAAACCGCATTCTTCTTCTTCCTCTTCTTCTTCCTGTTTTGCTTCTTCTTCTTATTGTTGTTATTATTACCATTATTATACTGAACTATTATTCTTCAGTCATGATTTTCTCCAACTTGCGTCCATTTCTTGGAGGTGACCCTCTGTCATTTCCAAAACCTAAACCTCCGGCCAGAGCTTTATTAAGTTAAAACTTTTTTTTTTAAATCACCTAATACAAGTTTACACATCTAGCTTTTATCTTAACCATAACTTGATTTAGCTAGAATGCGACTTAAGTCTTATTTTGACTGGCGGCAAGACATACAAAACATACAAAATGTTGGTCTCGCCCTGCTGATATCACTGAGCTTGGCAGAGGCCGGACCGCAGGTCAACGCTTAAATGTCATATCTGCATACACAGTCGGCTCAGCCTTATCTCCGATCTACTTAATAGCAAATTTCGTTTAATCGCAACATTTTCAGATAGGCCTATTACTAATGTAGTTTCAATACGAAAAAAAAATGCACTGCATAATCGCGTCTCCTCGTAAACCATCATCACATGTTGCCGAGAAGACTTGTTGCGATTATCCGGAACTGGTTTGTGCTATAGTGAGAGGAAGAAGGGAGGGGTCTTAATAACAAATTCCGTTTCATCCCAACATTTTCAGCCTATCCTTGATGTAATTTCAATTTTAAAAAAAAAACAGTCACCGGATAATCGCTTCTTCTGTTGATGTCTTCATTTTGCCCAGAGGACTTGTTGCGGTTATCTGAAGCTGGTTATACCATAGTGAGAGAAAGAAGGGAGGGGTCTGTCACTTCAAGGCAAACATTTACGTCTAAGCGATTAGAGAATGGATTGAATAGCGGTCGGATTTGTCGCGCGGCTGTTGTAGTGGACAGGCAGGCTCAGTGAGAGAGACACAGAATACGGGGGACGATGGCGAAAAAGGAGGTTCTTGCTATGGAGGTAAAAGGTGTGGTAGAAACTGTGATAAATAATATATATTAATAATAATAATACTGTGATAGTAATAATAGTAGTGGTAGGGATGCTGGTAGTGATGGTAGTGGTAACGGTTACCGTGGCTTAATTCGGTGGCTTTTGCAAGAGTAGTTGTTGCAGCAGCAGTAGTGGCAGAGGTAGTGGTAAGAATAGTACATTTACTGTCACTAGCAGCAGGAGTAATGGAAGTAGTGGTAGAAGTAGTAGTAACAGCAGTAGTAGTAGAAGTAGTGGTGGTAATAGTAGTGGTAATAGTGGTCGTAGTAGCAGTAGTAGTAGAAGCTGTAGTAGTAGCAGTAGTGATAGTAGTATTAGTATTAGTGGCAGCAGCAGAAGCCATAATGTTTGTAGCTCTATTATTAGTAGTAGCAGTTTCAGTGGTGATAGTGGTAGTGGTCACAGCAGCCACACACGTCCAGAAGTAGTAGTAATAGTGGTAGTGGTAGTGATAGTAATAACAGCTGTGGTAATATTACTAGTGGTGGTAATAGTAGTAGTAGTTATAGTAGTAGTAATAGTAATAGTAGTAGTAGTAGTAGTAGTGGTAGTAGTAGTAACAGTAGTAGTAGTAGTAGTAGTATTAGTAGTAACAGTAGTAGAAGTAGTAACAGTAGTAGTAGTAGTAGTAGTAGTAACAATAGTAGTAGTAGTAGTAGTAGTAACAGTAGTACATTAACAGTAGTAGTAGTAGTAACAGTAGTAACAGTAGTAGTAGTAGTAGTAGTAGTAGTAGTAGTAGTAGTAGTAGTAGTAACAGTAGTAGTAATAGTAACAGTAGTAGTAGTAGTAGTAGTAGTAGTAGTAGTAGTAGTAATAGTAGTAGTAGTAGAAATAAAAATGGCATTAACAGAGCGTAAAATGGAGTGTCTGCAGATATATTACTATTCCACACCAACAAGAAATGAATACAGCCATATCTTTTTAACACACTATTCTATCTCAAACAGGCGTGCAATACTTTGCCATGACATTGAAATATCAGAGTTGCACGAGTTAAGCCATATTTGTAATTCTATCTCTTTAACATTTTAAAACATGGCGGAGTCTTTTGTGTTTATCTTACAACAAAAATAAATGTAATGGATTCACAGTTGGATATCAGGTAAATCTAAATGGGAATATGATGTCAAGCGTGAAAAGTGAAGAGCACAAAGATTTCGGCAATTTGGGGGCTGCGGTATAGTTGGTGGGGGGTGGGGGGAGAAGAAGTAACTAGTGCCGCGAGCGGTTGTTGAGGTGTGGATGAGGGGAGGGGGGAGAGAATGAGTGCGAGAGGGGCAGGGGAAGGTATGTATTTAAAATGAAATTGACTCTAGCCCGGATGAGTTTCAAATAACATTTAACCACTAGAGCGGAGCTGCGCGCCGTCTACCGCCCAACCCCTGGAGCGGAGCCGCGAGCCTTTTTTTGTATTGTTTCGCCTCGTTTCGTACTGCAAAGTTTTGAAGCTACTGAAAGGAATACAAATTGCGGAATAGAAAAAAACGAAAAACGAACTTCCTGCTGGTCTTTGAAGCCAGGAAATCGATCAAGTGGTTGCTGCACTATGATTTTTTGAAGTTTCAACAAATTTTTTCGTCTGTTTTGGAGAAATGGAGGAAGTTTTGAGTCTCTTCAGAGAACCACAGGTCATATTTATAATGGGGAAGTGCATAATTTAGAGGATCTACAGGTTGATGAGGGTGAGGAGAGTGATGTTGATATCCCCATTGTCCAGTTTGACAGCGATTCTGAGGAAGACGGTGATAAGGGTGATGATCAGGCTGATGAAAGTGAAACTACTGGTGGTGAAGATTGGGGCAAGGACACTTCTCCTGTTCATGTAAACCCATTTTTGGAATTTTTTTCACAATTTTTTTTCTGTATCATGCTACTTGAACACATCCAAACAACTATACCATGACACTGAACATTCATTTGTCATCTATCATGCAAAATTTCATACATGTGTCTCAAATAGTTTATTTTTTAATGAATTTTTTAGTGAAAAAATTCTAGATTTTTGCGGAGTAATCTCCCTTTTCCTAGGGTTTCACAGTAGACTAGGGGACAAGGGCTCAGGAGTTGTTCAAATATTATGCGGTCATGGTCTAACGATTTCCCCCTTAAAATATCTGGCACTTATATTATCATTTCAGTTATATATATATAAATCATGAATACTACTTCATGTAAACTTTATATTAGATAAATAAATATGTATGTAAAGTTCTAACTTGTGACATCGCATCGAGAAGAAGCAACAGGATTGAGTCAAAAATTCACAAAATCGCATTCTCATTTTGTTTTTGTTTCGTTTTCCTGTTCTCATTTTTTTTTACGTGTTCTTATTTTGTAGTCGTGCCTTTGAGATGTTTGCCAGGTTTTGGGGTCACGATTTGGAATGGTAGGATAAAAAAGTGCGCAAGAAGACAAATGCAGAGAGAAAATGGAAGAAGGAAAGAATGTGATGCGGTGGGAATCGAACCCGCGACCTCTGCGTCGGCAACCATCGCCTTGCAGTCATTTTGGAATCAGGTAGACGTCTATACACGACCACGCCGCCACTCCCAAAAAAGTGGGTCAGTGGCCGGGGTCTTTCCCGAAGCCGAACAGAAGACTAGCAGTCATAGCGCTAGACACGAGACTCACACACCANTTGTTTTTGTTTCGTTTTCCTGTTCTCATTTTTTGTTTTACGTGTTTTTATTTTGTAGTCGTGCCTTTGAGATGTTTGCCAAGTTTTGGGGTCACGGTTTGGAGATAGAGAAATATTCAAATATAACGACAAAAACATGCAATGATTACAGTGGAACCCGCTTAAGCGGGACGGCTCCGTTCCCGACGAATCGTCCCACTTAAGCGGGCGTCCCGCTTAGGCGGACTATCCATTATAAAGTGATTTCTTAGCTAGTTTGTGCGTTTCTTTCAAGTTAAGGGATATCATTACTTGTTGATAGTGAGTGTGACAACGGAGTCAGATTTAAATTGTATCTGTACTGTTTAAAATATACTTATTGCAATCGGAGTGAATGCATTTTCAGTAGACTTGCAGAGCATATTATTGGTCATTCTTTGCGGGGAACGGGATTTTTGGTTGGCTTCAAAGAAGCACCTAAGCCTTCTCACCACTCTCCTTTGAAAATTAAAAAAAAAACAATTTCTTTTAAAGACCGGGACATGTTTACATAGAGGGGAAGAAATAATACAAGTTAAAATCAAACTGGAGAGAATATGAAAGGTCTAACATCTTTGAAGTCGAGATGCTCACCGTCCACCATTCAAGAGATCAAAAATAATTTGGGATCAAATTTACATGCTCGTAAACACCAGCAAAGATAAGCGTCACACTTCTCGACCCACATCTGGCCAGAGCGCGACGTGAGCGGCGTGTGTCGAAAAGCCTTTACGCAACACGAATGACGGTCATGCCTTTGTCAACGACACCCTGGTTGAGTGTTGTGCAATAGCGCAGGTAAGGCTCGTAAGTGTCGATCACTGCCTAAGCTGAAGAAAGGAGAAAGTGTGGCTGACAGGGGGCGGGGCTTACTTAATCTTGATTCGTTAATGCTTGCGCGGGTTAAATGACCGGCGGCTAGGATGTCCGCTCTGATTCGTCCATGCGTGCGCAGAAGGGTCAGCTGCCTGACAGAAGGCTATGGGGAGGTAGTGTCAATCACTTCTCGCGTAACGTAAAGGGGGGTGATCAGGGCCGTCGGTACAAGCTTCTTTGTAGCTCTCAGGTTTTCAGCTGATGGGCGAAGGTAAACAAGCACTAAGACACAGTATGATAGTGACAATTTGCAGCATTCCTGTCAAAAACAGCGTGTATATTATTATTACGGAAATCTGATTTCAAGTCGTCTCGCTTAAGCGGGTTGCCGTCCCGCTCACATGTATAGATCTAAATAGCAAAAATTCCGTTCCCCGGGCATTCGTCTCACTTAAGCGGGCGTCCCGCTCACGCGTGTCCCGCTTAAGCGGGTTCCACTGTACTTCTTATTTTATGCGAGCCCTTAGGGGTCAGGTGCTGGATGCATAATCCCTACGCTAATGAGGTATTTTCAGACGGGTCAGTTACACCACGTGATCTAGGGATTGCTAGGATATTTTGATAAGTGACGAGTAATCATACATAAGCAGAGCATGTAAACAAACCAACGTGTGAGCAAGATTTCCTAGGTCACGTGATGGAGCTGAAAATACCTAATTAACGTACTGCGTTCACTACAGAAGTGGGGAGTGAGCAGACGCAGACAGATGCTCACACGAAGTAGGATAAAGGGGAAAGTGCTCAAGAAGACAAATTTGCAGAGAGAAAATGGAAGAAGGAAAGAAAGTGATGTGGTGGGAATCGAACCCGCGACCTCTGCGTCGGCACCCATCGCCTTGCAGTCATTTTGGAATCAGGTAGACGTCTATACACGACCACGCCGCCACTCCAAAAAAAGTGGGTCAGTGGCCGGGGTCTTTCCCGAAGCCGAACAGAAGACTAGCAGTCATAGCGCTAGACACGAGACTCACACACCACAAGGCTTCCCCGCCCCCCTCTTCAACCAACGGCCATTAAGCTTCATTTGTAACTCAGCAAGACAAACACAAAGACGTACACACAGCATTAAACATAGTGAACAAGACAGGGTCCTTTCATATAGTAGTACCTGCGTTAACTACAGTGAACACTGCTAAAGTTCTGGGCGTTTCCCGTGGTTACCGCAGTGCGTCAATCAACGTAAGGATTATGAATATGGCCACAGTGGCCGTATCCATAATCCTTGCGTTAATTAACGTATTGCGTTAACTACAGTGAACACTGCTAAAGTTCTGGGAGTTTCCCGTGGTTACCGCAGTGCGTCAATCAACGTAAGGCCACAGTGGCCGTATCCATAATCCTTGCGTTAATTAACGTATTGCGTTAAGTACAGTAAACACTGCTGAAGTTCTAGGAGTTGCCCGTGGTTACCGCAGTGCGTCAATCAACGTAAGGATTATGGATATGACCACAGATCACCGTGCGTGAAGCCTAAAGTTCTTTCATAGCCTAGCCCCAGCATTATACACGGACGCTGAGACTACAGCAGACTGCATTTACACAGTATAAAAGAAGAAAGAGTGTGTCCTACTGGGGCTACCATTTAAGGGCGCATTATATGAAAGTCAGCAAACGAACGATTTTTTTTTTTCAGATTGGCATAATGGCCAAATAAGATTACAGTAGATCTATAATATTATGTTTCTTTGATAAACCGTCTAACTATTGCGGCAAACATTCCCGACCCTTTTTTTAATGTACTAGTCCAATTTAAACAAACAAATAAAAAGGAATGAGTGACATCTTACTTGTGTCTTTACCCCCTTTCCCAAATTTTGTTTACGCCGCTGATTTAAAGCCTATTGTCATGCGTTTAGGAGAGAACTATTTATTTTCACTATTTGTTGAAGAGATTAACTGATAACAAAATTCCTCTGGGTTGACGTTACAGGTCGTATCTGACAGATTAAGCTGAAAGAACATTGGTATCGTCTTGTTCAGAGTTCTAAACTGTCATAAAGGCAATATCAGAATCCACGTAGGCTTACAGACAACGTGTATGACCTAAACAGTGCATTGTTACGGTGTAGCCAACCGGAAATTTGCTTACCTTCAAGACAAGGAAAAGTTAGTTGTCTTGACATCTTAATTTCAACTGAGATAAATATTAATTTATTTATGTTCCTGAGCTATAAAAAAAAAACAACACAAAAAAACAATAATTCACAGAAGGTGTTTGTTAATCTGATAGTAAGCGTGAAAAGTGAATAGCAGATGATGCCCGCACAGGCAACTCCATACAATTCTTACCCAAGCAAGCCAGGTCACTCTAGGACTTTTTCAACTCCCTGGGGCGTATACAAAGCTGCTGTCATTTACAGGAGCTCATCACTAGCATTCTGACAATATCTTTCGCTGCCTGTAGCCAGAAGCCACTTTTACAGATAGGTGGACTGACGAAAATATGAACGAAAGGCTTAATTGAGGCACCAACAACACGCCCGTGGCTGGGATTTGAACCCACGACCTGAGTGAGTCCAACGTCGCAACCATTCGGTCACACACTGCTCCATACGACGCTCTTATTGTCTAGAACTCTAGAAAGAAATAACATCCTGTTGCATGCTGGTTCAATTAAATCTACAGATCACTGAGGTACAATACGATGAAAAATGTGTGGCGCAATAAACGTACATATTATTATGAGAACGTTGTGAATGCACGTGAATGTAACAATGCATTGTGCACATGTGTGATGTTAGTAGCTGTAGTGCTTAAAATGTCATGTGCTGTCCCGTTGCATACTGTATTTTGCCCATGTGCCACGGCTGTGGTCTGGGCTTATTCCCAATAAACTTGTTAAACTTGTTAAACATATTTGAGCGCAATCTGCCTACACCCTCTTAAGATATCATTGGAAAGTTTGACACAGTATAATTCGAGGTGAGACTGCACAAAGGCCTTATCTCCTTTATATAATTCATAATTATAACGATACGGTCTTTGCGCAGGCACCCCTATCTGATGCAAAGAAAAAAAAAATTGTTGAATCTCGAAGTATTTATTGGTCAAATATTAACCATGCAAATTACAAGGGGTACATAATAAGTGTGATATATTCTATCTACCAACAAACAGTCATGCTCATCCCACATTTGCCCAGATCAAATTTTGAGGTTTCGATAAATGTAACGCTCTCAGCCTGTTGCTCAAAGCAATACAGTGGAGCCGAATCTGCTTACGGTCATAATATCCAGATTGCCTAACTCATTCTCAGGACTTTAAACGAGAACAAGAAAAAAACTCATTTATGATTTGCCTGTTTAGAGGAGATAGGCAAAGTGTTTACGCACTCCTAGATACTTAAATTGTGATCAAAAGATTTTATCTTGAATTTTATTGGATGGAATAGAGTGCGCTCAAGCCAGTAGTAACAAAGAATACAAATTCCCTAACTCTGAGTTAGGCAGTCTGGTTATGACTATGGCAATGGTTTAGCTTGTAAAATTAGGATGTATTAATGAGTCAAAACTCTTCATATGTTTTAATATGACAAAGAAGATAAATGGAAGATCATAGTAATGTTAATAACTCATATTTTTTTTTTAAAAAATGCCTTAGGCAAATGTGGAAAGAGGGCACAAAACTTACCAGTGACTGACTGATCTTACTATCCTCGACACGTTAGATCAGGCGAGTGATATAAAAATTTTAAAGAAGTGGTAGCCACAGTGACTTGGTAGTGTTTAAGGGTTCTCNAAAAATTGGGGACCAAATCAGAATTTGAGGTGATCTTTTTTCGAAAGACATTTGTGAAAAAATTTGGGCTTTGACCCCCCTTTTTCTCCCCGTCAAAAGATCGGGCAAAAGAAGTACTTTAACCTCCATGGAAAAAATTTCCCAAATCACACTGGTATATGTAGAATAACACAAAATGTTAATAGGGCCAACAGAAGAAAAAACAATAGGCAGGCGAGTGATTTAAAAATTTAAAAGCAGTGGTAGCCACAGTGGCTTGGTGGTGTTTAAGGGTTCTTAGACCAAAGAGAACATGGTAATCCCTGAAGAAATGTATTGTTGCAAATTCGTTGTTTTTTTGTTTTTTTTTGCTCGAGGCCTATAAGTTCAAATTAACACACTTAAACTATACTTGATATTCTTGCAGGTACCTTGCCTAGGAGAGAAAGAAATGCAAGGAATGTGATAGATTTACAGATCCGATACGCTGATTAGGTCATCACTACTTCCGGCCAAACCAAGGACCAATCCAATATGGCGAGCAGGTGAGAAAACAGAATCTCACATATCAGGGGACATTCTCAGAAATTCCAGTTCATGAGAAAATCTCCAGCATGGCGCAGTCAAGGGGTTATGGATGATAATATCAAGATAATTGTCATTTGAGATATCACTAGCTGTTTGACGCCAGATTTTTCCCCTCTCAGATACCTTTATGCATGATTCTTCAAAGGATTCTTAAAAAAAAAATTCCTGTTACTTCATTATTTTTACACCGAAGCATCATGGTGGTCTCGCGTGAGTTTGAGTCAAGACAGAAACTCCAGAAAAGCCCATATAGGATTAGGTCCCACAAAGGATTATGCACGAATGTGATCTAAGGGACACTGGTGAAATCGGGTGTCAAACAATCGTTATTGCTGCCAATGACAGTTTTCTGGAGATCATCACCTTTATTTCAAAAAACGCACCATTCAGCATTTTGGTGTGCACTACTGCATTGTAAACTCCAGTGCACTTACAGTGATAAGTTGCACAGCATGTTATCTGCAATACAAACTCAAGGAATTGGCAATGCCTCCCCTTATTTGGGAGCTTTCGCATTAACGATGAAATCTCTTACCTTCGCAATATAGTGTGTCAGTGCTGAGTGCGGCCTTAATAGTGTTCAGCATGCAGAGTTAGTTCCATTCTCACGATGATGTGAGATCCCATCATTAATGCGCAAGCTCTCAAATATCGCTGATTTCACACCCTTCAGGTGACGCTTCGCGCTGACGCAATTAATGTTATTTCTAACAATGTGGATGACACTTCAGTCCAAATAGGAAATCTACATTTTTTTCCAGAACTGCTAAGTCTGTTCTTAGTCCTGGGCCATGTATATTTGGTACCTGCAATGAGACAAAATGGGAAGCCACACTCCTACCTTAGCGAAGAATGCATTAATCTCTTGGCAAGCCAAGATGGCTGTGGCGAATGCGGAAGAGACAGAAAACAATGCATAGACTTGCGAGTGGTGTTTTTATATACTTATATCTTTGCCTCATTCATTTACATAATAACTCCGTTGATTTTTGTTTTGCCATCATCCTCTGACACATAGCCGGTGATAAGTTGTTCCACTAACATAATTTGGGNGGGTGGAGGGAGGGAGGGGCGCTACTTCGCAGGTGACCAACAGTAACTTTGTTATGTATTTCGTTTATAACATGGTGTATTTTCATGTATGATGTGTTAAGTTCTATGTATTTCTGTTATGAATGAGATGTAAAACAATGTATGATACTCCAAACCAATTTTCCTATAGGGTAAATAATAAGAAGTCGTATTTTAAACTTAGGCGTGGCTCAGTCCTTGACCCAGGAACTCTGAGCAAGGAAAATAGTTATGCAACTTTTATTCCAGCCGATTCAAAAGAACAGCTGGCGTTTACACAAGGCGTTATGAAGAAAAGATAGTTTTAGAGAGCTTCTCTATATAAAAGAAGAAAAAAACAAACAAAAAAAACCAACAAATGCAGCAACGCAACTCAGCATTGACAAAAGCCCTGGCATATCAGAGTTCATGGGTGTGGGTGGTTTTGTAATGAAAAGCAAAGGCGTTACATGAACACAGTCCCTTATCTTTAATATAGTATGATTAATGTGTCTTAGATATATATATACTGATAACTGTTGTGAGGTAGCAACGATGCCTTGAGATAACATTATTCTTAATATCACTACATACAACGGGAAGATAAAAAATTCTCTGTTTAACACTTTGATCAGCACAGCGTACTCTCATTCCGCATTATTTTGCTTAAGTCATTTTTTAATGATTTTATTTTTGTATATTATTATGATCGTCCATTTATCTTTTTTGTATTTCCTATTAAAACAAACGTAGAGTTTTGATTTACAAGCTAAATCACAATAGCCTCATTGTTTTGCTTTGTGCAACAGGTTGAAAGTGCTCAGTTTCCCAATACCTCAAAAAAAAAAACAACTTAGGGCAATGGACTTACTGCGTGACGATACTGTATCCAACATGCATTGAATTAGAAAAGAGCCGTAGGCATCACAGTCATGAATCTGCAGTGGGAGTGAAGTGGATCCCCTTATGCTACTCAGACCATAATTTCTCAGAATATGAAGCTGACTATTACTTTTCTTGTTGCCAGTCAAGAGGCTTAAGTCACGTTTAAGCCAAATCACATACAAGATATAGGAACTTAGTATGTGAGCATTTCATAGGTGAAGAGGCTATGACTAAGGGCTCATTCCACAGAGGGGAAACAAATCTGATGAAATCGCCACTGAAGAACAATTTTATAATATAAAATTCATTTACGTGTAATTGGTATTACAAAAGCTGAAAATTTCCACAATACTCTTGATTTCCGCAACAAACAAGAATGTGATAGCGGATGGCCCTCTTCACCTTCAGAGCTTGAATTCTCGGTACTTAGTGCGATAGAATATCACGTGCATTCTGCCTTTGCCTAAGTCATGTTTTGAGGTTTAGAAAAATTAAGCGCTCTCAATCTGTTGCTCCAAGCAAAACAGTGAGGCAGATGTAGTTAGTTTGTAAAATTGGGATATAATAACAAGTCAAAACTCTAAACTGTTTTGACAAGAAAAAGAAGATAAATAGATCATAGTAATATAAACAGCTCAAATCATTTCTAAAAAGCAAATAAAAAACAACGTAGGCAAATATGGAATGGGAGTGATGATATTGGCTTTTAAAAGATATTTGTGTTATCCAAAGTTACAAATCAATCGCTGGTTTTTTTCCTCAGTCGCTGCCAGATCCTCTGCAGGTACCGTGTCGTCAGACTGGCATTCTGTATGATACTTGCTCTTGGCGTCATACAGATCTTGTCTTTGCTGAACACACGAATACCCCCGAATGTCCACATGTCCTCGAGTCTTGCTGGTGCTAACGACGTCAGAGTGAAAATCGACAATGCCGAGAACAATAGTGAGAAAGAGTTTATGAAGGTGCACATTCTGTCAAAAAACATACAAGAATCGTGGACCATTCGCGTCATTAAGTTACCCCCAGACAACGAGGACGACGACGACGACCGTAACCTGAAACCCACTCGCAAAGTCCCTCCATCGGACGCTAGAGAAAAAGATAGTATTTCCAAGAAAAGGACAACGGAGGAAGTCCGTAAAGTAAAAAGAACGTCAGATGCTTCATCTACATCTAAGAATGCTCCAAGCCCTAAGAAGGTGAACTCTGTTCTTACAAAAACCAAAAGTCCTGACCCGGAGGCTATTCGTAAAGCCAAGTCAGCTGATGTCAGGGTAGAAGCTACTATTTCTAGAAATCGGACTAAAGAGATCTTGAAAAATGTGACCGCAAGGCTGAATGTCCCGTCTTTGTCAAAGGATATTCGTGACGTCAAAGTGCCACAAACTATACAAAAAGTCAACGCAAGGGGAGCAAAAGAGACGCACATTAACAGCACGAAAGAAGAAAAGATTCTCAAAAAACCAAGCGATGAAGATCTCTTACAAATGCACATAGCCTCTAAGCTCTCTCTCACGCCAGAGAGTTCCAACGTAAGCAAGTCTCGGCTAAGTAGCCAGGTCGTCAATCCTCATGATTTTACATATATCCACAACGTTCCAAAGGCGTGTGCCAGTCGTGACGTCGAACTACTTATTGGCGTCACGGGAGGGACCGATAACTTTGAGGCTAGGAGTGCTATTCGGGAAACATGGGGGCATTTCGAAAAGGACTTCCCTTTCCACGTTGTTTTGCTTTTCATTTTGGGAGCAACGCAGAATAAGTCCTTGCAGAACGAGATTCACAAAGAAGCGGTAAGACATAACGACATTGTGCAGGAATCTTTCATAGATGTTTATTATAATTTAAGCTTGAAAACGATAGCGCTGATGAAGTGGGCTTCCACTTTTTGCCCACACTCATCTTTTGTGCTGAAGGTGGACGACGACATGTACATCAATGTAAGAGTCTTAATAAAAACACTCAGAGAATATTCATCTAAAACACATTCGGATTTCATCTTAGGGTATGTCCACTCTTACGTCATCCCTTACCGAAATAAAACGAGCAGATCTAAATATATAATTTCTAGAGAAGAATACGCCCCTGATACGTTCCCAGAATACGTCTCGGGGACGGCCTACACCGTGACCATCCAAGCAGCGAAGAAACTATACCAGGCGTCTCTTTATGTTCCAAGACTAGTCTTCGAAGACGTTTATATCACTGGACTGGTGGCCACTAAAGCCAACGTCACAAGACTGCATGAACCAGGCTTTGGCAAATATACGTATGACACTTGTGGACTCAGGAAAAAGATCAGCAGTGGCCACACCAACCGGCCATCGAAACTGAGAAAAATGTATCAGGAATTACAGGATCCAAATTTAAAATGTGACGATGCAAATGTGGTAAAGTCGACGACAGTTAAACATCAGAATAAACCGTAGATGGATTTCACTTAACAACAACAACAACGACAACAACGACAACAACAAAAACAACAACAACAACCATCTGTTCGGTGAGGTACTTGTGTCAGCCTAAGTGGTGGGCAGTATCGGACATGTACCTTTGGTACTAGCAACTTTGATGTCAGAGTAACGACTCGTGCATTGGAGTTTCAATGTCATTTGGACAAATTCAATGTGAGCGTTTGATCTATGTTACCAAAGATATCGAAAGTATCGAAAGAAATCAAAATGCCTATCCTGGACTGTGCATCAGAATCGAACTACAATCGATACTTTTAATACATTTAGATACTTTCAATACTTTCAGCCTCAAAGGCTGAGGTTTACGATACAAAACAATTAAGGTATCCGCCCACCTCCACAAGACACCCAGGTCATCACAATCCATCAAGTAATATGGATCCTAACATTGGCAAAATCAATTACTCGACCAGGCTGTATTAGAGACGTATGTCTAAGCTTCGGGATCGATCTCATCCTCTAGCCAATGAAAGCAGATGTCTTGCAGCCAGTCAAATATAGGCGTACGTCGCTTCTTTATGTATCCAAGTTACTGGTGTGACATAAAGGCTTGATTCATGAGATGAAAAATAGAAATTGGTCTAGCATAATCCGGACGTCAGATAAAATTGTTTGAAGTGCAAGACAGCAGTCAGGCCATGACATATATAAAAATTCAAAAAGCATACAAGACTCATGGACCATTCGCGTCATTAAGTTACCCCCAGACAACGAGGACGACGACGACGACCGTAACCTGAAACCCACTCGCAAAGTCCCTCCATCGGACGCCAGAGAAAAAGATAGTGTTTCCAAGAAAAGGACAACGGAGGAAGTCCGTAAAGTAAAAAGAACGTCAGATGCTTCATCTACATCTAAGAATGCTTCAAGCCCTAAGAAGGTGAACTCTGTCCTTACAAAAACCAAAAGTCCTGACCCGGAGGCTATTCGTAAAGCCAAGTCAGCTGATGTCAGGGTAGAAGCTACTATTTCTAGAAATCGGACTAAAGAAATCTTGAAAAATGTGACCGCAAGGCTGAATGTCCCGTCTTTGTCAAAGGATATTCGTGACGTCAAAGTGCCACAAACTATACAAAAAGTCAACGCAAGGGGAGCAAAAGAGACGCACATTAACAGCACGAAAGAAGAAAAGATTCTCAAAAAACCAAGCAATGAAGATCTCTTACAAATGCACATAGCCTCTAAGCTCTCTCTCACGCCAGAGAGTTCCAGCGTAAGCATATCTCGGCTAAGTAGCCAGGTCGTCAATCCTCATGAGTTTACATATATCCACAACGTTCCAAAGGCCTGTGCCAGTCGTGACGTCGAACTACTTATTGGCGTCACGGGAAGGACCGATAACTTTGAGGCTAGGAGTGCTATTCGGGAAACATGGGGGCATTTCGAAAAGGACTTCCCTTTCCACGTTGTTTTGCTTTTCATTTTGGGAGCAACGCAGAATAAGTCCTTGCAGAACGAGATTCACAAAGAAGCGGTAAGACATAACGACATTGTGCAGGAATCTTTCATAGATGTTTATTATAATTTAAGCTTGAAAACGATAGCGCTGATGAAGTGGGCTTCCACTTTTTGCCCACACTCATCCTTTGTGCTGAAGGTGGATGACGACATGTACATCAATGTAAGAGTCTTAATAAAAACACTCAGAGAATATTCATCTAAAACACATTCGGATTTCATCTTAGGGTATGTCCACTCCTACGTCATCCCCTACCGAAATAAAACGAGCAGATCTAAATATATAATTTCTAGAGAAGAATACGCCCCTGATACGTTCCCAGAATACGTCTCGGGGACGGCCTACACCGTGACCATCCAAGCAGCGAAAAAACTATACCAGGCGTCTCTTTATGTTCCAAGACTAGTCTTCGAAGACGTTTATATCACTGGACTGGTGGCCACTAAAGCCAACGTCACAAGACTGCATGAACCAGGCTTTGGCAAATATACGTATGACACTTGTGGACTCAGGAAAAAGATCAGCAGTGGCCACACCAACCGGCCATCGAAACTGAGAAAAATGTATCAGGAATTACAGGATCCAAATTTAAAATGTGACGATGCAAATGTGGTAAAGTCGACGACAGTTAAACATCAGAATAAACCGTAGATGGAATTCACTTAACAACAACAACAACGACAACAACAACAACGACAACAACAAAAACAACAACAACAACAACCATTTGCTCGGTGAGGTACTTGTGTCAGCCTAAGTGGTGGGCAGTATCGGACATGTATCTTTGATACTAGCAACTTTGATGTCAAAGTAACGACTCGTGCTTTGGAGTTTCAATGTCATTTGGACACATTCAATGTGAGCGTCTGATCTATGTTACCAAAGATATCGAAAGTATCGAAAGAGATCAAAATGCCTATCCTGGACTGTGCATCAGAATCGAACTACAATCGATACTTTTAATACGTTTAGATACTTTCAATACTTTCAGCCTCAAAGGCTGAGGTGTACGATACAAAACAATTAAGGTATCCGCCCACCTTCACAAGACACCCAGGTCATCACAATCCATCAAGTAATATGGATCCTAACATGGGCAAAATCGATTACTCGACCAGGCTGTATTAGAGACGTATGTCTAAGCTTCGGGATCGATCTCATCCTCTAGCCAATGAAAGCAGATGTCTTGCAGCCAGTCAAATATAGGCGTAAGTCGCTTCTTTATGTATCCAAGTTACTGGTGTGACATAAAGGCTTGATTCATGAGATGAAAAATAGAAATTGGTCTAGCATAATCCGGACGTCAGATAAAATTGTTTGAAGTGCAAGACAGTAGTCAGACCATGACATATATAAAAATTCTGAGAAAATCAAGATTGAAGAGCAATTATATACCAGATAAGTCATCTAATATGCCTCACAAACACTCAAATATTATCACAAGTACTGACCATTTGCTGATAAAAATCAATGTTTTTTTGTATAGAGAAATGATTTTACTCTCGATTTCTGCAACAACCATAAAATTCTATACCGAACTTTTAGAGCGTGATAGTCGAATTCCTAGCTTAGCGACATAAGCTTTAAGTTGATTGGCTGAAAGACAAATGCTTCAAGCGGCAGCAGCTAATCAGATTCCTTGACTGATATTATTGGTTGCCATCTTGATAGTATGGAAATTCTTGTGTGTGTGTGT
>JAWQUT010000219.1:219201-239170 GCA_033807755.1 Ellobium chinense
TGCAGTTGTATGCCGTGTCTGTGCGTAATCACGTTGGGGGTGAGGGGGTCTTAGATAAGTATCTGACTTTAGAGCTGGGAACAAAAGACCAGTGACCGTATGCATAATCTTTACGTTAGTTAACGCACTGCGGTAACCACGAGAAACTCCCAAAACAGTTGCAGTGTTCACTGTAGCTAACGCAATACGTTAACTAACTTATGGATTATGCATACGGCCACTGGATCCTGCAATGTGATCAAAAGCAATGGTTTTTATGTATTTTATACCGCACTATTTATATGACGTATAACTGTACAGTGAAACACAGATAATGCGTACACCTTGTGTACTTATTAACAGAAATCCGTACTAACCATACACGTATTCACAGAGAAGAAAACTCGGGGCCAACAGTGTTGTATTTAGTAACCATACTTACATACTAAACGTGTTCGTAATAAGTGTGTTCCACTGTGTCTTTGTATGTGTATAATTCTAAACATATATTATATCATGAACGACGGTAGGGGGTAAAGCTATTTATATATGGCATGCTGCTGCAGACTCCCTGCGGGGCTCATATGAAATACTGTATTCATTTTCATGTTTTTCAGTGCTTTTTTTAAAAAGCTATTCATCAAAAGCTTTTCAGACGTGGATAAGAAAATGGGCAACCAGGCGAAGAAATGAAAAATCTTAAAAAGATCAGTCATGCAGATATTATTATATTACTTGGTGCATGACTGAACAAGATGCACTGAATAAAAAATACAGATATGACGTCCTTTGCATACAAAAGCCATGGTGTCTGGTGTGGAAACTTTATTCTGACGAATAATGTGATATATTATGGGCAATTCCAGCGGCGTGTCACGTCAGTTAAGCTAAATTCTGAAAAGTTTTGACTTTACAACAATTACTTTTGGTTTTTTCTAATGGGGGTTCATTCATTCTTTAAATATACACTGACAGTAGCTGCTTTAGAGTCAATGATTTTCAGAAATTAGCGCAACTGACGTGACATTCTGCTGGAATTGCCCATATGTAATACTAGCTGAGGGGTCCTGGCGCTGCCGGGGTGTTGGGGGTGGGGGTAGGGGGAGAGAGAGATACTAACCATCTTTTAAAGAGGTTTTTTTTTTGTCTTTGTCTCTCCAACCTTGATTTCTGCTGGTGTTGCATTCCTGTAAAAACAATTTTTTCTGATTTCTTTCTTGCTTCCTTGTATTTTGGTACCCTCAGTATGCTTTAAACACACATTTGAGACGTTTTTATACAGGCTCTGTAGGCAGAAAATTTGGCAAGTTATGTGGAATATTTTGTCATAAAAGTTATCGGTGAATAATATTGAGACAGTATGGTAAATGGTGGAAACCAATCCCGTCAAGAAATGAAATGAAACAGTTATAACAGTTTAATTAAATAATACTAAAAATTTTATGGTACAAGTCCCCAAGCTTTCGGACCAACAGGTCTTCATCAGGGGGTGTTAAAAGGGGTTAGAAACGGTCTATATATAGAGGGAGAAAGAGGGCGGTCCCAACTACAGAGACAGTAAGCGACAACAAAACGATCATAAAAAAGTATTAGAGCAGTGGAGAAACTGGAGAAAAGAAATTTAGAAAGGCCCCTAATCTGGCCAGCCAACTGACCAGATCTCGCCTGTCCAACACTGGTCCTACCCCCATCAACCCCGGTACCCATCCTTGTGGCCGCAGCAACTGCCTCACCTGTCCACACATTTGCTCTTCTCCCCATTTGACCACCAAACGTTACTCTTCCAACGTCGCTAAAGAATTTTCTTGCTCCTCCTCCAACGTCATTTACGTCATTGACTGTTCTGTCTGCCTGCAACTCTACATCGGCGAAACTGGCCGCATTCTCGACACCCGTTTCAGAGAACACTTAGCTGATGTCAGGCATGGCCGTGCCAGACCTGTATCTAGACATTTCTCCCTTCCTGGTCATTCCGTGGATAGCATGAGGGTCCGAGCACTCTGGCGCAACCATGGCGACCCATCTGACAGGTTGGCCATGGAAAAATATTTCATTGAGCGCTTCGGTACCGTCATGCCCCACGGAATGAACATTAAACAATAGTCACCCTTGTTTAATTTCTTTTCTCCAGTTTCTCCACTGCTCTAATACTTTTTTATGATCGTTTTGTTGTCGCTTACTGTCTCTGTAGTTGGGACCGCCCTCTTTCTCCCTCTATATATAGACCGTTTCTAACCCCTTTTAACACCCCCTGATGAAGACCTGTTGGTCCGAAAGCTCGGGGACTTGTACCATAAGATTTTTAGTATTATTTAATTAAACTGTTATAACTGTTTCATTTCATTTCTTGACGGGATTGGTTTCCACCATTTACCATACTACACATTACACCCGTCTGCAGTCTCAACACTTTTTTTGCAATATTAAGACAGGTCTATAATTTCTTCTGGTGCCATTTGAATCCTCTGTGTGCGTGTGTGCGTGTGTGCGTGTGTGCGTGTGTGCGCGCGTGTGTGCGCGCGTGTGTGCGCGCGTGTGTGCGCGCGTGTGCGCGCGCGCGTGTGTGTGCGCGTGTGTGTGCGCGTGTGTGTGCGCGTGTGTGTGTGCGTGCGTGTGCGTGCGTGCGTGCGTGCGCGCTTCTGTCTGTCTGTATGTACGAGGGAGTCTACCCTCAATATGCTTTTATGTCATATTTCGGACGTCTTGAAAAAGACCTTGTAGGCAGAAAATTTGACAAGTTATGATATGGGATATTTTATCATAAAAGTTATCTGTGAATGATATTTATTCGAATGGTTATATGATTTATACTGGTGGCACATGTGTGTGTGTGTGTGTGTGTGTGTGTGTGTGTTTGTTGTGAGGAGAGGAGGGGGAACAGAGGAAGAAGATGGGTAAGTAAGAAAGTTTATATGAAGAAAGTATACTATACATATTATGTAATGGGAAAGTAGTGAGAGAATCCATTACGAGTGCAAGATAGTTAAAAAAGAGTGGCAGAACAGAGAGAGAGAGAGAGAGTTGGAGCAACAGGATAAATTAAGTAATTTGAATTAAGCTATTAAGTAATTAGAAGACAAAAGAATGAGTGTAAGGACTGAATGATTACTAGTGAAAGTGAGTGGTACATGTTATTGGTAAAAGTAAAACGTATGAGAACGTTGTGAATTCACATGAATGTAACAATGCATTGTGAACATGTGTGAAGTTAGTAGTTGTTGTGCTTAAAATGTGCATGTGCTGTCCTGTTGCATACTGTAATTTCGCCCACGTACCACGTTTGTGGTCTGGGCTTATTCCTAAGAAACTTGTTTAACTTGTTAAACTTGTTGACAGATACTTCGTATCGTCTTTTTGAAGTGTTTTTTAAATTTATTCTCATCATGTTCATTTTCTGTATATATAATGGGATTGGCCACAACGGTTATAAGAAACACTGAATCGAACTGAACTGAAATGACCGTTTGTTGTCAGTTGAGATGGACATCACGTTCATGTTCTGTATATATAATGGGACTGGCCACAGCGGTTATAAGAAACACTGAATCGAACTGAACTGAAATGACCGTTTGTTGTCAGTTGAGATGGGCATAACGTTCATGTTCTGTATATATAATGGGATTGGCCACAACGGTTATAAGAAACACTGAATTGAACTGAATTGAAATGACCTTTTGTTGTCAGTTGAGGTGCGCATAACGTTTATGTTCTGTATATATAATGGGACTGGCCACAACGGTTATAAGAAATACTGAATCGAACTGAACTGAAATGACCTTTTGTTGTCAATTGAGATCGGCATAACGTTCATGTTCTGTATATATAATGGGATTGGCCACAGCGGTTATAAGAAATACTGAATCGAACTGAACTGAAATGACCTTTTGTTGTCAACTGAGATCGGCATAACGTTCATGTTCTGTATATATAATGGGATTGGCCACAGCAGTTATAAGAAACACTTGAAATGACCTTTTGTTGTCAGTTGAGATGGACATCACGTTCATGTTTTGTATATATAATGGGATTGGCCACAGCGGTTGTAAGAAACACTTGAAATGACCGTTTGTTGTCAGTTGAGATGGACATCACGTTCATGTTCTGTATGTATAATGGGATTGGCCACAGCGGTTATAAGAAACACTGAATTGAACTGAACTGAAATGACCTTTTGTTGTCAGTTGAGATGGGCATAACGTTCATGTTCTGTATATATAATGGGATTGGCCACAGCAGTTATAAGAAACACTTGAAATGACCTTTTGTTGTCAGTTGAGATGGACGTTCATGTTCTGTATATATAATGGGATTGGCCACAGCGGTTATAAGAAACACTGAATCGAACCGAACTGAAATGACCTTTTGTTTTCAGTTGAGATGGGCATAACTAAAATCCAGCTAGAAATGTACTTTACTTCACCCGAATGATCTGGCCATTCTAAGACCTGCATTGTGTAAGGAGGTAGATAGAGATTTAGATTCACATAACTTAAACCCAGTTTAGGAATGTAGTTTATCCAGCCAGAGTAATCTGCTTATTTTAACACCTTGCACCATATAAAGAGTAAAGAAAAGCCACCGCCCAATTTTATTTCCATAAATTTTTTTAAAAAAATCATTTTCCATGTCAATATGTAACTGGCCCAAAGAAATTTATGGAGCTTAACTATAAATGCCACAGCCATAATATTTTTTCCTTAGTCATTGTTTGCTTCCCTTCAATGGCAGTCTCTTTACGAGCTAGCAAGAAGAAATAAAGGGGGACATTTTTTTCTTTTAAAGTTCTCGAGCTTGCCTTCCCTTTTAGGGACAAGGAATGAAATATTGTTCTTCATTCAGACGAAACATATCGTAAGTCTTATGCATATGAAAAATATGGCGAGGGGAATGAAGCAAGAATCAACGGTGTCGTGTATACTAAACGAATGAAGACGTTGCACCGCTGGCGACCAGCAATGACTTTGTTATGTGTTTCATTTGTAATATTATGAATTACATGTCTGATGTGTATTGTTATATGTGTTTGTATTATGAATGGGATGTATAACATTGTATGACATTGTAATACAATTTCCCTACGGAGTAAATGAAGTCATATTTTCATTTTCATTTTTTTCATACTTCAAAATATAAGATTAGCAAATATCACATATGAAAATGGCTTGAGTCATTTTCACATTCTTGAGAGAAAAAAGGAGGGGAGAGGGGGAGTTGGGGACATTTTTTGGCAACTCTCAGAAAAGCTCGAATGTATCTTTGCAGCTGCATTTTCTGCGGGAAAACATTGCTGGTGATGCCTGTGCAAGAGACCCGTATCATTATATAGATTATATGCGAAAGTTAAGGCCTCTTCGCAGGCACCCCTTCGATGTGCACATTTCAATTTTGTGAACTTGTGAACATGGCCCTTGATTAAATGATTATGTTGCTGTTTGGATATTGTATTGAAATCTTCTGTTTAGGCCACTATAATTAAGTCTAATCTGGTTTGCTTGTGCCATTTCTGTGTAGAGTGTCGTCAATTTGTGAGTGTATGTCCTCCTGTCTCATGCTTTTATGTACTTTTTTGTACAAAAAGCGTTAAATAAACTTGTTAAACTTGTTGATTACCTAAACAAAATGGTACCCAAGTTCAAAAACAAATAATTTAAAAAAAGGTGTAAGTCTGACTGACGCCCTTTTCGTAGCACAGTGAAGATAACGTCGTAAACTTCTCGATAAATCATGAGAGATACGACTTCGAACGTCAAAGTGAACAATATGAACTACAGGGGAGTACGAAAAATGCGTACACCTTGGGACCGACTAAAAGTGTACTTATTAACAGAAAAAAATTAAACATACATAGACTATATCCTTAAAGAAGAACAATTGGGACCAAAAATACTATACTCAGTATCCGAGTTTACGTTCTAAGCGTGTCCGTATTGAGTGTGCCCCGCTGTAATCATAGGCTTTGTTACCGTATCCTTTCACAGCATGATAGTACAGTTAGCAACAAAGACCAGGATGTAAAAAAAATTCGCTGAACTTTCTATACATTGGAGCCGACATCTCATTCGGCTGGATTCATTATACAAATTTTTCTTCGCAATTTTTAAAAAAATTAATTTTGTTTTGCTTGAGAGGTTGAGCGTGACACTTAGGCGATTCCTTGGCTGCGTTTGTTTGGTACCTGTGGCGTCGCGAAAGCAACCGTCATTGTATTCTATAGCAAAGGAAGTATCAGGAGTGTTTCTATGAATGGTGCGCACCCGTTGCAGTGAGGAAAGGTGCACATCTTGTTTTGGTGTGTTAGGTTTGTTAGAAATGTGACATCTTTTGACATGACCAGAAGAGAAAGCTCGGAAAAATGACAGCAACCATCTACGGTTTTAAACTTTTTAGTGGAACGTCTTATCAACGGTCTTGTGTCGGAGGGGAATGTAGCAAGAACCAATAATTGTATATATGTTAATAAATGAGACAAAGATGTAAAATTAGAAAACATCACTTGCAGGTTAGTGCATAATAATTTTCTCTGTCTGTTCCGCATTGGTCGCAGCCATCTTGGCTTGCCTAGACAATGCCACCTCTTTTGCTAAGGAATGAATGTGGCTTGCCATTTCTCGACACGGCAATGACCAAATAAACGCAGCCTTTGTAAAAACACCGCACATTTTTGCCCAAACAATCATATTTTTTTTGTGTTTAATATCACGTCATAGATCAACACAAACGAAAACGATCTCTAGTACAGGGGAACTAAGTCAGTATAACAAATATCGCCTGGGATTTCTGAAATGGCGTCCCTTGCTGATTGTAGGTTTGTGACACCTATTAGAGGGGCAGATCATTCATAGTGTACACTTAATCCCCGCTAATATATAAAATTCCCCCTTTTTTGGGGCCCTGTCACCCAGTGTTAGGGTGTAGAAATATGTAAAATGACCTGTGTTCTAAATAAAGCATCCAATTTTAAAGTTTCAGGTACAATTTGTGCCTTCTAAATAAAACAAAATAAAATGTGTTGGCCTATATATTCGCACGCGGTCAAAACCAGCCAAATGAAACATTGGGGACCAAATCAGTATTTTAGGTGACCTTTTTCGAAAGACATTTGTGAAAAAGTTTGGCGTTCAACCCCCTTTTTCGTCCCATTAAAAGATCGGGCAAAAGAAGTACTTTAACCTCCATGAAGGAAAATTCGCCGAATCACAGTGGTATATTGTAGAATAACACAAAATGTTAATAGGCCCTATTAAAGAAGAAAAAACAATAGGTGTCAAAGACCTGTAGGGGAACGAAGGCCTTCGGTCCCTATTGTTTTGCTTCTTTGAAACCTGTAACTGAACTGTATTATTTAATAAATTCTTCATTGAGTTTGTATTGATTTTCCGTAGAAGCTTAAAGTACTTCTTCCATTGTCCTGTTTTCATAGATGGACACCTATCTTTCTGATTTGGTCCCCATTTGTTTATATTAGGTTGGTTTTGACTGCGTGACTAACACATAAGCTTAACACATTTTATTTATAATACTGTATAAGGCTTAAAATACCTGAAACTTTTAATTATGTGATTTATCTAGATTACACGTCTTTTTTCATATAAATTTGTACACGCCGACATTTGAGAGCTTGCGCATTAACGATAGGATCTCTTACCATCGTGAGAATTACATTAACTTTGCATGTTGAACGCTAATAAGGGTGCATTCAGCACCAGTGCACTAATTGTTACGAAAATGAGAGATACCATCGTTTATGAGCAATCAATCAAAATGGCTAGAGGAATCTAAAAAGAGGGATTTTATATACATAAGCGGATTAGTCTGTGACCCGGTCTAGCAAGAAATGCCAGGAAACTGTAGGCAAACGGACTGGGCATATAGAGAACCCAGCTTGATGGTTTTCTCATGTAGGCATATACTAGAGCAGTAGTACATGTACACTGTACTTGGTACTGAGGCTGTCAATTTCTGTAAAATGGCACTAAAGTCGCCAAACTGGCAAGCTTGCTTTATGCTTATAAACGATTGAGGATTTAAGATTCAAAGTCTGTGTTAGGCTGTAGATCAATAACATAAAGTCAATATATAAACTACAGGAAATCAAAGAAAATGAAGACGAAGGGAGGAAAATGAGGAAAGAAAGAAAGAAAGAAAGAAAGAACGAAAGAAAGAATCTAGCCCAATGGCAAATCTTTAGAAAACTTTGACAGGAACTTTTTTCGCGGAAAGGAATTTCTCTCAACTCCCAAAATATGTGATAATTGGATCCTCGCTACAGCAACAACAACAACAACAACAACAACAACAACAACAACAATAACATGAAACAAAAACCACTATTATGGATTCATGCCCCATGAACTTATTAACAATCATAACCTAGCTTTGACCAAATATTAACAGCTAGGTTATTCTCAACGGCACAGTTATCATGATTCCAGCATGCCTTCTTCGTGGTCAGTTGAAAGAATTTATTGATAAGCCCTCGTATCGCATGAACCCGATGGCAAATTCCAATTATTGTACACTGTTTTGTCGCTGTATGGCCGTAATGTCGTTGATATCCTGCCGCGTGTAATTAGGTCAGCTATATCTGGATTTGATCGGTACGGGGAATATGAGAAGTTTTGAGAGCATAACGCGATATGTCCAATTAAGTGACAGAACGCCATTGTCGCGTTTTGCGCCGGGACTATTTATATCAATACTTGGTATTTAAATCCACATCACCTTATTGGCGATTTGTGTGATGTGTTCGCGTGCGGGTGTGTGTTGGTGTGTGTGTGTGGGGGGGGNGGGTTCGATCTATAATGCTTTTAGAGATATCATTATGATTTATGTCATCGGGTAACAAAAATAGCCCACACCTGCCTCGTGATTAGTATTTATTTCATGACAGTGAGGAATGGCGAGAGATAGAAAAAAATGAATTAGCACTGACTTTTATGATTTAGAGGGGTAGGAGACGGAAGAGAAGGGAAACAGGGTTTCGAATAGGTGGATAATAAAGGGAAAACGAGTTGAAGAGGTTAATGAGGTAAAAAGAATAGGGATGTATATGTTTTAAAGAGGGAAGGGAGGATAAGAGAGTTTTCGAACTGGTGAATGCAGGGGAAGTGGGTGAAGAGGGGTTAATGATAAGAAGAAAAAGAGTATGATTAAGAATAATGAAAGTTATTACTATAGTGCCTGTTGCTAGAACTATGGGCTCGTAACGCGTTAAGACATGTACGCATACATACATGGTTACATGGGAGTATTAAGCTGGCAAACATTACATACCGGTGTATCGGTTGAGCTTATGTGTGTGTTTTAAGGGGGACCAGGGGGNGATGTGTTGGAAGCGTGAGGGTTAGGATCTGTGGGGGAGGGTGGAAGTATGTGAGCGGGAAAGAGGGAGAGAGAGTGAAAAGAGACAGGCAGAACAGAGCGAAAGAGATGAGTAGATGAATGGGGGTGCGTGAAGGATGCTGAAGGAAGAAGCTGGAGGACATGAATGAAGATGCGTGCCTGATGTCTCATAATTGTGTAATGTACTATGTAAATTGAGTGATTTTGGCCTAGTGCCTGTAATAAGTTGAACTGAACTGAACTATAAAATTATATTTTCAGTAACAATAATAATAATAATGATGATGAGGAGGAGGAGGAGGAGGAGGAGGAGGAAAATGTGTGTTGCTTTTCCTAACACTCGGAACACGACCTTTGTCTGGTATCGAACCCACCACCTTTAGATCTTGACTTAAACGACATAACTATTCTATATACTACCAGTACCACACTGCTCCAGAATAGGATCTTCACTGAAGCCACGAGTACTAGCGGTTCAAATCTGTGAAATCTTCTTGTACCTGAGACTGTTAGAACACTCTTTCTTAATGGGATAAAAACTTGGGATAAAAAGAGAGAGATGATGCATGCTGGGATACTTTACTAATTTGAAATCAGTCGCCCCGGTTAGATGAGATGAGATGAGATGAGATGAGATGAGATGAGATGAGATGAGATAAGATAAGATAGCTTTATTGGTCCATATTCTGGAAAATTGTTTTGATTCAGCATCAAACAGAAATGACATTTATACATAACACACACACACACACACTCACACACACACACACACACACACACGCACGCACGCACGCACGCACGCACGCACGCACGCACGCACGCACGCACGCACACATGACTGGAAAACACTGGTCAAAAACATAGCCTGCACAATTTGATTCAAAGGTGAGATGAAGAGGAACACCAGGGAGCGCTACTTTTTCGAATTTCATGCGTAAAACTTTTCATAACGCGTAGAAACTTGCAGATCGCTAGCTTACGGTCCCTCTAGAAGTTACGGTAAAGTTGGTTGGTAATTGAGAGCTTGCGCATTAGCAATGGGATATCTTACCATCGTCAGAATTACATTAGTGCATCGGTGCTGAATGCATTCCTAACAGCTTTCACTAAGCAGGGTCAATGTAATTCCTACTATAGTAAGAAATCCCATCGTTAATGCGCAAGCTCTCAATGACAACGCCTCGTATCTGAAATATAAAAGCAAATCCACTTAAGTCGAGATGAGTATTCCTGGCATTTTAAGTTTTCTTTTTGCAGGCGGAGTTTGCTTTCCGATGGTAACAATCGAATGACACAGCTTTAAATGAACAATATAAGAAGGGTCTTTAAAAATCTTGGCATCACATAACCTTTGACACGCAACGCCACAACAATAAGAAAATAGCGACTAATGACCATTGTTTTCCCCTTACCGGAAAAGCAACCCCACTAGAGAATGCTACGAGCTAAATTGACGTTGCCTAGCAACCGGGGAGATTACCATGGTAGGTAATGGATTGAGAAAGAATCACAGTTGTGGAATCTTCAAAAAGACAAAGAGTTATTTCGAGATTACTGACGTCAAAGATGCTAAAACTCTTAACATTTTGAAGTCACAGCATAAAAATAATGCTCCCTTGTAAACTAGCCAGAATATACCGTTCTTATTTAAGCAAATACAACAAAGCTCACTTCCGGTTTAAGCAAAATATAAATAGCAGTGTGATTGCATTATCAAATCTCGTTTTCGTAAGTAAAAAAATGCATCAGTCAACAAAAGCCACAATCGTGTGGGTGGTGCTTTAGGAAAGCATTTCATTCACAATCTCTTCAGTCTAACCGTCTGTTAAATGGATATATGGCTATAGGCAGTGAAAGGTATTGTCAAGACATTGGTGATCAGCGCCTGGAAATGGTAATCACACTGTATACTAGACAAGGCGTTGAGCTAGTCCTACAGTGATCTGGCCTGCTGTGGTAATAATCGTGTGAATCGCATAAGCATGCTTAAGCCTGAATATGACAGGTTAAAGCCGCATCAGCAACAACAACAACAACAACAACAACAACCACAACAACAACAACAGCAGCAGCAACAGAGCAATAACAATAGCAACAACAACAATAATCATGACAACAACAGCAACAACAACAACAACAACATTGTAAATTATAACAATAACGATAACTACTACAACAACAGTATTAACCAAACCACAGCGAAGAGTCTGACTGTTAGTTAATAATTGTTAGATTTTCATCAATCCTTTAAAAAAGTTTTTTTTTTTTTAGCAAAACTAGCGTATTATCCAAACAGGTCAAATTACTCAACAACTTCCTCAACTCCTTACTGGCATGCAGTGCTACCATTGTGTTACATTTGCCACAAACTTCTACTAGTATTATCAATTAAATGACATTTTATAAATAACTTATTAACCCGAAGACCATATGAAAGTCTATATATTGATAATGTCTTTTGTTGTGGGCAAATGAAATATCATGAATGAAATTATAAATCAAGTGTATGGCGGTTTACAGAGGTAAATATGAAGGTTATTTTACTTTTTTTTCAATTTATATTCATATATCCATTATTATAAATCATAACATATACGTATCAAAACAACTTGCAGCAGTTTCTTAATATTTCATGAACTTGCTCTCTGCAGATAAACAACATCTATGCTATGGATTGAAAAGTACATGATGTATCGATCTGTTCTCTACAGTAATGAGTTTGACCCCCTTTCCTTATTTTTTAAGGTAGCCTCAAAATTACCGTACAGAATAGCTGAAGACATACAAAAGCATCAATGGCTAATTTCCAGATGTTGCAATTCTTCACATTTTATTGAGGTTAGCAACAATGTGGCTGACACAGAAAAAGTGGGGATACATAGTGCAATATTACATTAGTGGGATGTAGAATAGTTATTCTGCTTCAATTTTGTATTTTTTGCCACTTCAAAGTATATAAGGTATATATATTTTTGTATTTTATTTGTTTATGAAGATGTATTGTGGAATCTGTTTTAATTGTTTATGAAGATGTATTGTCTTATCTGTTTGTGTCTGTCCCGCCATTTGCTACATGTAATGTTGACCGCTCTCACACCATTAAGCACGGTTTGGGCATGTACAATAAAACTTGTTTAAAAAGCTTGTTAAACTTATTGTTGTTGTTGTTGTTGTTGTTGTAGATTTTGTTATTTTCTGTGGTATACTAAGAGTAAACTGAGTGAAAGGGCGCAAGAGTAAAGAGGTTGGGCAGAACTGAGATCATATGAACACAGTTCATGAACCCTAAGTTCAGTTCACGTGAACTTGATCTGACCTTGAAAGTTCTAATAGACAAACTAATGCGGATTTGAACTGTAGCTATTGTGAGTGCTTGATCTGAACTTTAATTTTGTACCTTCATCGCAGTTCAGTTCAGTTCAGTTCACATCTACCTCGAAAATCTGAATTGAAAGCATTGTTGCTCAATGACTTCAGAGGATTTCATTTGTGCGAGCCTGTGATCTGCAAATGAAGGCCAAAATTTTTAACCCCTTTTCATCTAAATTAAAATTCTGAAAAAAATCTAAATGAAGGACCCCCCACTGTATACAGTATATAATTTGAACACAGTGATGGCACCAGACCACCAGATTAAAAATTTGGCCCTCTTTTGCAGACCACAGGCCTGCACAAATGAAATCCGCTGAAGCCATTGGGAAACAAAATGACCTCCCTCCACCCCCATACAAATACACAAAAAGGTAAAACTCCGGAAACACTTATCATCGCCCTGTACATTACGGGTAATCTACCTATCATTCTGGGACAATCTGTTGAAAAATGTATGGCGCAGTCAACATAATGCGTCTCGGTGCATATCTATGCGCTGGAAGGAAAGATTGGAGATATCTGAATAGACCTTTTTTTTCACTCTCTTTATCCCTTCGTCTCTCCACTTTATTCTGTCAGATCAATCGGTTCTCAGAACGTATTTATGAGTATCATCGGAAATAGACTGGGTTTAGCCTTAGGCTGCGACATTGTAAACTGATTAAATTTTGAACGTTATGAAACATTTGAAGGGGGGAGGGGGAGGGAGGGAAGCAGATGGCAGATGTAGAAAGAAGAAATGAAAAACTTAACAATTAACGAAGCACAGACGGAGATAAACTACAATTGACAACAACAACAACAACAACAACAACAACAACAACAACAACAACAACAACAACAACAACAACAACAACAACAACAACAACAACGAAACAACACCTGTATGATGTATAGGCTGTGGACACATGGGATTTTCGCATAGGCAGGCCTCAGGCGCTAAACCCATTCAATATTACACCGATTTCCATTTAAAGGATAGTTGCATCGTCCTATACACCATGTTATATCATATGATATCCTGTTATTCCAATAGAACAGTCTTTCAAGTGTTGGTCAACATGATATAATGCCTCAGCCTGCCCTAGACAACCTGGGGGGTTACGTTATGCAAAGTCCAAATTCTTACATCTACTGCGCGCGTAGCGGTCATACGCTTAAGTCAAATATGTTTCTCTTGCACGGCCAAGCTGTCTAGCCAGTGCTCTGCAGACGAGTGATAACATGTCTGTATTGGATCTTTCACTTTCACTGTAAATGGCAGCTGTGTCAAACAAAATAAAAATGCAGAATACTGTGCCTGCTTACACTGTCAAACTTTACTTTTGAATTTGAATTTGGATGACCAAAACCTTAAATGAAAGCTGAAAGATACATTGTCAAATAGAGGTGTCTGTAGTTGTTGGCACTTCAGTGACGTCATCCACTGCTGTTCGGAAAGGGAAATAACTCTAGACGCAAAGGCAAATCCCGCTCACTCCAGTTGTTTTATTGCATTATATTACACACGCATGAGTTAACAAAACGATGCTCTCTCTTCGCCAGATTGTCTCGGTATGCACCACTGATAATTTTCAGAGGTAAAACGTGCTCGAAAACAGAAAATTATTTTTGACGTGCGTGTCCACGTTTAAGATACCGTTTACAAGTCACCAAATGGCAACGGAAATATAGCATCAGAGCCGGAAGCATGGCTGGCAACGAGCTCTTAGACAACCAGGGGAGCTTACTACCCATTTCCCTAGAAACTGTTCAACATGGGCCCAGCATAGTCTGTGGCTTTCAATTATCTTAGTAGACTGATTATTCCCCTTGGTCTGGGCTTGTCAGTTCTGTTATTGTCTCTCTCTCCTTATCCTCCCGTAATACTTACTTTCTCTGTATCTCCTTCTCTTTCATTTGATCTCTCTCATTGTCTGTCTGTCTGTCTGTCTGTCTGTCTGTCTGTCTGTCTGTCTGTCTGTCTGTCTGTCTGCTTGTCTCCCTATCTGTCAATCTGTCTGCCTGCCTGCCTGCCTGTCTGCCTACATGTCTGTATGTCTTTCTGTCTGTCTGCCTGCATGCCCGCCTGACTGTCTGTTTATCTGTCTGCATGCCTGCTTGCTTGCTTTTCTGTCTGTCTGTCTGTTTTATCTTTGTCTCCTTCCCTCTCTCTTTCTCTCTCCTCTTTTCTCTCTCTCTCTCTCTCTCTCTCTCTCTCTCTCTCTCTCTCACTCGCTTCCACCATATATTATTCGTTTCTCATCACCAGACCATAGCAATAACAATGTGGTGCCAATTTACGTCATTCAACCTGACAAAATATCGATAATCGGATTACATTTTCCTTCAAGGCATCATCAATATAATTTTTCATCAACCCAAACCTACATACATTGACACTCATGAAACACACGGTCTGACTCCGCTTAATTGCAATCCATTCCTCTAAATCACAATCTTCGTTTATTCGCATTTTTTGTTCTGAAAGCAGACTGCAGCCAGTTCTCAAGAAGGCAGCTCCTATGCAATCGGGAAATCCCGCAAAGTCAATGCAGTGTGGTGGTTTTGAACCCCCTCATCAATGTCGCAGAGTAAATAATGATCTCTAAAACTTTGTGAATTTAGGCTGGTTGCGCCCTAACAGCTGGTTTTGTGAAACCCTGTTGCATTATTTTGTCTATATCATAAGCGTATCGGGGAACTCTGCAATGCAGGGCATTGTCTCTTGAAAGCGCACTTCAAAATCAGAGAGGTCAAGTGGAAGTTGCGCATAACGAGGTCCTGCAACTTCTTTCCAGCGTTTAGTTTTATTACACACCGGGAATGCTTTCATTCCCGTTGATACATGCAAGTAAGAAAAATGACGTCCTTTCAGTGTGTAGAAGTCGGTTTTCTGAAATATTATTCGTTCTTCTCAGCTGCTGGAACACGACATAATTTAATATCAGAAAGTCCCAAATGTCTACGTATATTTCCGGAATTCCACGGATTAATACGTCCTAGACTTGGAAATTTTGTGAATGCAAGTGAGTAAGGGTGGTAAAGTTCTCTTTGTAGAGATTACGTTGAAAATTAAAAAAAAAACAAAGCCGCCCTCTTTGCGGTATCGTCCGCTTAACTGTATTATTTCTCTTTGCCACGTGAAGTTCGCATAAAGCGGGCTCCACTGTAATTATGTTTAATGGCTGAAGACGTAGAAAATCAAATATTTTTTGCTGACGGCCTACTCTATCACTAGTGAAGTTTCACCACAATAAATTTATAATGTTTTCTAAAGCCTTTCCAAGGACTTCTTCCTCGTTAGCAATAATCTAGAAATTTTACCTGAGTGTAGAGGGAGGGGGTAGGAGTAGAGGGCTTGAGGAGGAAGAGGGAGACACATCCTTGTTTTTCCTTGACCATTTATCTTTGCACACATTATCTGAGAGCCGTTTTGGACCCATGCAGATCTTGCCATAGCCACGCCACATCGATGGACAGACGCACGTTCTCTAATTCTCAATAATTTGTATTCACGAAGAGCATATGGGAGCCATATGTTATTCACATGCTGTAAAGATTCTACGTGTATTTTCAAAGCCTCAGAACAGGAGCTCTGGATCCATCCACAGATACATTTATTTATTTTTTTTTTGTCTACCCACCAGCATGTCTGCGTTTTCTATGCCCTTACCGCACTAGAAAAATCAATAAATCGATCGTGCTGATGATTTGATGTAACAGGGGGTGGGCGTATTCCACAAAAGAGGTATCAAAGCATGCAAACAACATAATCGAATTTACTACACATCGCAAACTTCGCAATCCTGGTCTGGATACTACAACTAACTAGCAGCGCGCGGCGAGCCGCATAATAAGAGAAAAAAATGGAACACAGATTCTACATATTTTATTTACGTTGAGAATATTAAACCGGTTCTGATGATTGATAATCTTAGGATTCTTGAATGTGCTCAAAAAAAAAAAAAGTCCGCACACGGCCTCCGAGGGCCAAGAAAGTTTTCGACATGGGAACGACTACTGCTTTTGTAATTTGAAATTATTGTTAAATCTGTTCCAAATACATTTTGAGTGGTTTCAGCGTTCAAAGTACATTGAAAATCCTACAAGCTGGCTTTATGTTTACTGATCTGTTTTCAAGTCCAGCAAATTTTGTCATGAAATATGAACATTCCGGAACTGAGTTTTTAAAGACAGACAAAACTCGATAAAACTTTGCAAGTTTCAACTAATTCTCTTAATGATTGGTACACAAGACAGAAAGAAAGATATATATAATAATAATAAAATAGAGAAAATGATTGTTCTTCGATAAAATGTTTATAATTACCACGACTTTAGAGTGAAGAGGAGACAAAAACCTTGTTTCGTCTGCTGGTGAAATCCATGAGGCATACTTTCGTACATTTTAGCTTAAAATCTTCAAAATAGGGCTTAATTCAAATACTGAACTCTTTTGTGTTTATTTTGTCTCTATACTGTTCCATATTGAGCTTTAGGATCCTAAATCTATTCTAATTTTAGCACTTCATATATCACTTTACGAAGGACAAGGGCGGTAGCCGATAAAACTAAAAAAACACACAAAAACTTTTATCATTGGAATGCTCGATAATGTTATCTAAAGACAAAGCTATGATTCTCCCGGGCAAAATTAAAAATTTCATATGCTGTGTCTGGCTTTCAGATTCTAATAATTTTTATGTGGAGTTCGATCTCGTAATGCCAACACATTGATCGCGTGCAAACTTATTTTCCTACGAACCTGACTTATGTGGAATGCCTTCAGCAAGTAACACTATGTCAATATAGACGGAAGCTTGTTTGTGTAGCTCTTAACCTCTCATACTCCAGAAACATAAAGATCGTTCGCTCATCCATCCGTCACATGCGCGGCTGATCGATAGAAATATATCATCGCTCCACTGCTCGACCATCCACACAATCCACTTCTATCTGTACGAGGGCACGTCCATAATAATTTATTTGTCTTTTATTTCGAAACTCATGCATTTTAACAAACCACGCTATTCGTTGCGATGAATTACTGGTCCTAAGCAGGGTTGGGCAGAACTGATATCGTACGAACGCAGTTCGGTACTGAAGTTCAGTTCACATGAACTTCATCTGAATTTAATAGGTATTTTGAACGAACTGATCTGGAACTGAACTGTAGCTATTTTGCTTGAGCTAAACTTAAATTTTCTATTTAAATTTCAGTTCAGTTCACATCTACCTTGAAAACCAGAACCGAATGTCGATTTTAAAACCAAGAACAACAGATCAAGTCTGTAAACTTCTCAATCTTCGTGGCACTTAGCTGAACTTGATCTTAAGCTTGATCTGAACTGACTTTTTTTGTAAACTTGCCCAACACTGCCATCTATACAATCCACGTCTATCTATACGAGGGCATCTCCATAATAATATGTCTTGTACCTCAAAACTCATGCACGAACTTATTCGTTATAATGAATTTGTCCCCAGTTTCCATCCCGTATTTTCTTTATTATCTGAAATGTTCCAGCACTGTCCGGGAAAGGAGAAGGGAAGAGACACCCATACTCATGCCACATCTACATCTAATATGCCCTTACATACATTTTGCACAGCCCTTCTATAAACAGTCCATTTAGTTTATTGTAGATATATGCCAATACTGAACATACATATAGATTTGAATAATATTAACAAATTATCCATTTACACCTCAGTTCGTACTGTAATCTATCGCACATCAGTCTATCCATCAGTTAAATGGCAGATCAGACCTATCGAAGAGTTTAGCTCCATATTGCCGTCTCAAACACTCCCACCCAATCTCATAGTCAAGCCGTTATTTTCATTTATCCATCAGATGTTAGATAACAGCATATATATGCATTTTTCTGGCATGTATTTATTCATTTATACATTCACTCATTAATTTTACTCACCAACTCAACTCGCCCCGTTTATCCATCCACTCACTAACTATAGTTTTCTATTTCCGGTACAATATTTAACGTGGCAGAGTGACATGATGACGAGAATGCCATGGGTTCACGGTGAAACTGAGTCACCTCCCTTAACCCTCCTCCCCACTCCACTCCCACCCACCGCAGCTAAAAAAAAAAACGCCGGTTCACCTTGAATTTTAAGCGCTAAAATCCATTTGATTCAATCACTTCCGCACAAACCATTAACCTTTGCTGTGATCTGATGAACAAATCGCTCTTACAACCACACCAGCAGGCAATAAAAGCATGGCAAGATAAACAATATTTCTGTCCGTGAAATCGTCACGCGATTCCACAATAAGGGGAATCAAATATCGAATAACGAGGGATATTCAGACCGATAAGTAGAGGGCCCTTTTTTTTCTTCTTCTTTGTTTTCCCGCATAAGAGAGTCATACTAGAATTACCGCTCTTGTTCTTGTTAGCTTGGCGATCGTGGTTTCTGCTCCTCGTTAATTTCCGTGTTACGTCGCCTTGGCAACGGCTGTAAACATTGTAGAAGAAAACAACTGGCTTAGATAATGTTTCCCAGGATTCCTAGCGCGTTCTTCGATGTCTAATAATTGTTTATTGACACGTTTTATGTGTAGGCTGAGCTTATATCGGGTGGTGGGAACAGGAAGGTAGGAAGAAGGGGCGTAAAGTAAGGAGGGGCTATGGGTTGGGGTCCACCGATGATGAGAAAAGGATTGTCAGTAATGAAAAAGCAGCATGGAGGGTTTAAGAACAGGGGCGTAAACCGCGTGGGGATCAGTCAGGAAAGTAAAAGAGCGGGCAGTGGGTGGGGTGCATTCCAAGTAGAGATAATTAAGTAAAGTGTTCAGAAGAGGAAGAGGGAATACCACATCATAGATCCAATGGATGGATGGATGGATGGATGGATGGATGGATGGATGGATGGATGGATGGGGGGATGGATGGATGGATGGATGGATGAATGGATGGATGGATGGATGGATGGATGGATGGATAGATGGGGGGATGGATGGATGTTTGAATGGATGGGTGGATGGATGGATGGATGGATGGATAGATGGATGGATGGGGGGATGGATGGATGGATGAATGGATGGGTGGATGGATGGATGGATGGATGGATGGATGGATGGATGGATGGATGGATGGATGGATCAAACCAGTGATTGTAGTTAACGCTCAGAGAAACCAGTCAGCTAGCAATTTGGCTAACGAGATCCCCCCCCTCCCCCTTCCCCCTTTCCACACATCCACTTGACACTTATTATATCTTATCAGGCATAAGTACAGTCCAATCAGTGTCTGGTTTCTGTGGCAGA
>JAWQUT010000219.1:272416-305806 GCA_033807755.1 Ellobium chinense
GGGGGGGGGTTGCCACTGGTCGAAGCCTCCTCATCTCTGTTCTAGTCCTTTGAGAATTGACAGCATATACGTAGTTTTAATTTCACCTTTTCCCTACTACATATCAAAGGCTCTTTATACACGCCCTTTGTTGCTAAGTGCTCATTAAAAAAAAACCAACGATTTGTGTCGCGACTGATAATCACGAGCACGAGTTTCATCACACTACACACTCCACGATGTGCTTAATAGGTCTAAACGCTGTGTGTAACTTTAGGGACAAATTTTGTGTTACTTTCAGTGCAGTTTAACAATTAATTGTGTGCTGGATAGAAAAATAATTTCAGAGGAATTTTGTGATTCTTTAATTGGATCTATTTTAACGTGTTCACTCAGGTAAGAAATGCTGTTGTCTCATGTTAGATTGATACATAAAATTATGGTCTTTATGTATTCTTGCTCTACGGTATTGGTGAATAGGCATACCTGTTCTATCAAAGAGACAATGGGTGAATACATTTTGGGAGGAATTCCATATGTGTGCCAGAAAGATTTCCGCATGCAACACACCGATCCAACAACATACCCTAACCCTAACCATAACCCTAACCCAGAAAAGAAGAAATGGGGAAGACAGTGTGAGTTTGCCCATAAAAGTTCTATAATGCGGTGATATCTAGATTGATGCAGAATGTCTTTCGACTAGACTTCGCCTTGGGGTAAAAGAAAAACACTTATCGTACAAGGATAAGATGAGAAAATGCTTATTAGTATAAAGAGACCCTATTTCTCATAGAATTAGGGAGGAATTCCATATGTGTGCCAGAAAGATTTCCTCAAGCAACACATCGAACCAACAACATACCCTAACCCTAACCATAACCCTAACCCAGTGTCAGGGTTACTGTTAGGGTTAGAGTAGGATTAGGGTTAGGGTTAGGGTATGTTGTTGGTTCGATGTGTTCCATGCGGAAATCTTTCTGGCACACATATGGAATTCCTCCCTAGAATTACATGTATTATCTTGTTCAGTGAGCTTTATCGGCAAGCACTGAGTTGGCTGTGGAATGGACCCTTTATTGACTGGAAGAAGGATTTCCATACGTCCTACAACATGCTCTTGACCCGTACCAATAACACACTAAGGATTATTTTTATAGGAATGGTATTAAAAAGAGGGGCTGGTGGGGGATACACTAAGAAAAAAGTCGTTGTTTTCAAATTTTACAATCGTGATTTCCCTTGTTTGTTGTAGGATGATCAACATAATATGAAAATCCTTCCCCACTATACACTCTTGCGAAAATCTGTTTTTTTCTTCCCTGGAAAGGTCTATAATTAGGCCATGTGCATTACAGAGACTGTGCTGTCTAAGAGACATGCCTATGTGTTATAACATCACCCCCCCCCCCCNATCCCCCCACGACCCATGATCTAAAACTGTTAGTCGTTATGAGTATACATTTGGCTTTCCTGCAGGTTCATGTTTATGTGTCTGTTTTTACTATGTCGTGATCGATATTCACAAATGTTCAGTCGATGTTATTTTTGGACTTAGTTATATTTATGAGCGGGCATGCTGGGAATGGTAGAAAAGAGTAATGGCGGAATATCCAGGCATAATTTCTGTTGTTTTCTGCAATTATGATATAAAGTGTATGCGATCCCGTCAAATTTGTTACATAGGATTTTGAAACTTAGTCTCCTCGATCATTTAACACAAATTTGACAGCAGTTTGCTCATGCCTTGAATAAATATTGCGTCATTTTCCCAGATCCCCCCCAAACCATAATGTAATCACAACTAACAATGCATGCCATATAAACCAATCCCGACGCTTCAGTAGTACATAACACCCTTCCAGCGGAAGCTCGGTTGGGAACTGGCTCCTTGTTCCGGTGTGGCGTTAACGTCCGGTGTGACGAAGGTCCTGGTACGGTTAGTTTATGCCGAACTAACCTGTAAAGCTTTGGGTCTGACCAGGTTCCTCCCATAATACGCCACCATAGAGGACTTGAGGGTTGGGGTGGAGTTTGGGGTGACAGTCCGGGTCAGTATACGGATTAGAAGCTGTCGCCACGAGTCAGGAGGCACCAATAGAAATATTGGCCTGACTTAACCATGTCAAGGGTAACGTGCTCTCGTAACTTTACGTGCTAGGTGATCCGATATTTAGATATCCTGAAATGATCCTGGTACGGTAAACACTGGAGTCCCCTTGCCACTTTTTTAAAAAAACTAGTAGAAGCCTTTTTTTTTTTTTTTTAAAGATTACCAGATTACAGGCAGCCACTGTAGAGTTTACGCGATAACATTGCTTTCTTTAAGACTAGTAGAAATGCATTTCGTATAGGGTTCAGGCGGGATCTTAAAAGTCAAGCCCTACATAGCAGCGAAATCTAGCTCAGCCTCTGAGGTATGATAGTGCCTGCCCTTAGGACTGACGTCAGATAGCCACAGGCTAGTGTCAGCCTTGCAGGCGCAAGGTGGCGGCTATACAGTTTTTGTCCGAAGAAGAAGAAGATGATTTCGACCCAGAACTGTTGTTTATTTGTTCGAACTACTAACAACCATATCAGTGGAATCCCTGTCGATATGATTAGTCTATGTTTAGAGGGAGTACAACCTAGCGCATACGCTAGACCGGCGAACTTAACACGCGGACCAATTTACCAAAATCTACACACCAATTACTCAAAGACAGTTTGGTCTATATGCATAAATTTAGCATCAGTGGAAAGCTCATTATATCTCCCACAAATTTCATATCAATAACATTACATCTTAATACGTAAAACACCATAACAGCCCCTGTTAAAGACCGAGGGGTAGGCGTCGCACTGTCTGCCTCACCTGGCTTTCCGTTCGCAGCCGTACTGCGTTACAAAATAATGTTGGTGTTGTATGAATGGCATTTTTTGGTGATTAAACTGCTTGTTGGTTTTCAGAATCTTATGACTGATACAGATGAATGGACAGAGATCATGTGGCAATTCGCCCGAAGTTTCTACGTTGTCTCTGAGAAAAATACGGTGTATCAAAAAATGAGCGAGGTTGAGTGTTTAAAAATATGAGACTATTATTCAATTTGTCAAATGGAAAGTGACTAGACATGTCTAGGAGTTGTAGACGTGATAATATGAAGTCTCGTTATTAGCATCTAACAATAACATTACAGTTTGTCAAGTTCAGTGCTGATCAAAGGTAAAGATAGTTACTATACTTTTCAAATTACCGGTAAGGCTGATCTTCTACAAGACTTCTACTTCCAGACTAGACAAAAGTTTGTAGAGAGGATAATTATGAGACGGTTTTGGANCGGAAGCTCGGTTGGGAACTGGCTCCTTGTTCCGGTGTGGCGTTAACGTCCGGTGTGACGAAGGTCCTGGTACGGTTAGTTTATGCCGAACTAACCTGTAAAGCTTTGGGTCTGACCAGGTTCCTCCCATAATACGCCACCATAGAGGACTTGAGGGTTGGGGTGGAGTTTGGGGTGACAGTCCGGGTCAGTATACGGATTAGAAGCTGTCGCCACGAGTCAGGAGGCACCAATAGAAATATTGGCCTGACTTAACCATGTCAAGGGTAACGTGCTCTCGTAACTTTACGTGCTAGGTGATCCGATATGTAGATATCCTGAAATGATCCTGGTACGGTAAACACTGGAGTCCCCTTGCCACTTTTTTTTTTAAACTAGTAGAAGCCCTTTTTAAAAAAAGATTACCAGATTACAGGCAGCCACTGTAGAGTTTACGCGATAACGTAACGCACCATTCTGTCTAGACACTACAACTAGAGTACGCCAAAGCTAAACTTGCAGTACTGGTCGTAGAACCGCAGTAACTTTTAAAACTCTCAAATCTCTTTGCTATGTATTACCACTTTTTTTTTGTTGCTTTCTTTAAGACTAGGAGAAATGAATTTCGTATAGAGTGCAGGCGAGATCTTAAAAGTCAAGCCCTACATAGAAGCGAAATCTAGCTCAGCCTCTGAGGTATGATAGTGCCTGCCCTTAGGACTGACGTCAGAAGGCCACAGGCTAGTCTCAGCCTTGCAGGCGCAAGGTGGCGGCTATACAGTTTTTGTCCAAAGAAGAAGAAGATGATTTCGACCCAGAACTGTTGTTTATTTGTTCGAACAACTAACAACCATATCAGTGGAATCCCTGTCGATATAATTAGTCTATGTTTAGAGGGAGCACAACCTAGCGCATACGCTAGACCGGCGAACTTTACACGCGGACCAATTTACCCAAATCTACACACCAATTACTCAATGACAGCTCGGTCTATCTGCATAAATTTAGCATCGGTGGAAAGCTCATTATATCTCCCACAATTTCATATCAATGACATTACATCTCAATGCGTAAAACACCAAAACAGCCCCTGTTAAAGACCAAGGGGTAATCGTCGCACTGTCTGCCTCACCGTCGCTTTCCTCTCGCATCCGTACTGCGTTACAAATGGTGGTGTTGTATGAATGGCATTTTTCAGTGATTAAACTGCTTGTTGGTTTTCAGAATCTTGTGATTGATAGAGATGAATGGACAGAGATCATGTGGCAATTTGCCCGAAGTTTCTACGCTGTCTCTGAGAAAAATACGGAGTATCAAATGAGCGAGGTTGAGTGTTTAAACAAATTCAATTTGTCTAATGAAAAGTGACTAGACATGTCTGGGAGTAGTAGACGTGATAATATGAAATCTGGTTATTAGCATCTAACATTACAATATGTCAAGTTCAGTGCTGATCAAAGGAAAAGATAGATACTAGATCTATACTTTTCAAATTACCGGTAAGGCTGATCTTCGACAAGAGGTCTACTTCTAGACTAGACAAAAGTTTGAAGAGAGAATATGAGGCGGTTTTTTTTTTAGGGNGAGGGGGAGGGGTAGAGGAAAGGGATAGGGGAGAAGTTTTACATACGGAGTGGCATTATTGAATTGTCACTTGTCAACCAGGCATATATCCAGATTTATTTATTTTATGGATAAAATGTATGATATTATGGTCACTTCACTTCGTCAGTGTGATGATAAAGATTTCAAATTATAACTCGAAGGCATAGTAAAGCATTGTAATACTTGCATAGATTTATACCTGTTGCTATATACCTTTAGGGAACGTTTGGACTCGACTCATTCGAATTTGCCGAATTTTGAACGACCAGTAAGGAGATATAATTCCAGATCTGAAAGCTTTATTTGGAAAGGGGAGGTGGGTGGAGATCGTGATTTCGACTTCCCTGTACTCGAGGTAGTCGTGTTTGACAGTATTAGCCTTTTCATAGATTTAAGGCAGTGGAAGCTTAATCTACACACCCCCTACCCATAAATGATTTAAATTCATGTTAAGATCCTTCACTTCATTTTTAAAAAAAAAATTCATTTAGATCTAGGCACTTTTTGCACTTGGAGAGTCCTGAAATGCAAATTTATTCCTTGTTTCCCATCCATACACTGAATGACTGAAAGTATTTTCCATTAATCGCAGCTGATTAATGTGTGAAGTTTTAGAAATAAGATAAAATATTGCTGCAGTAAAGCACTCCCATGGACTAATGCTTTCTTTCACTCGATTCCCATCTCTCTCTTTCTATCTGTCTCTCTGTCTCTGTCTCTGTCTCTGTCTCTCTCTCTGTCTCTCTCTCTCTCTCTCTCTCTCTCTCTCTCTCTCTCTCTCCCTCTCTCTCTCTCTCTCTCATGCTATGAGAAGAAATCAAATAAGGGAAATTGCTAGGCTGGTCCACCCTCTTCCCCCCTCCCCCGCCACTGACAGAACCCATCACTGTTCGTAGCAGCTGACTGAACTGAAATTGCACATTGGTGTCGACATGGTATGTGAAAATAGCGCTGTTAGTTTTCATGCTTAAAACAGGAATTGGGATCATGAAGCGACAAAGAAGGGTGGGTGGGAGGAGAGGGGTATGGATTGCACGAAGTAATAATGTAATCATATAAGTCTATAGTCTATACATAATGGAGTAGACTAGACTTCTCTCAAGAAAATATACAGATCAAAGTAACACACACACAACGAATGATACACAAATATTAGTCATAATGTCTTCCACTCTGAACCAAAGGTAAACTAAGCAAGCCAGACGTAGCTGTGGCCTTGTGACGTCACCGAGAGAGAGAGAGAGAGAGCGAGAAAGAGAGCGAGAGAGAGAGAGAGGGAGAGAGCGAGGAAAACAAGGGGGATGCAATCACAGCCGGTCAAGGAATGGGCATGAGATTTGACTCGCACAAAAGCAACTAGCAGGCGTGTAGTCTTATTAGCGTGGCCTGTGGCGATTGCAATAAGTAATTGAATAAGTATAGAAGAGACTTGGTTGCACAGATATTGTAGTTTGTCTTATCATCAGAGAAACAACGGTTGTCTTTAAGCCATTTTCAGGTATGAAGATGCCAATAGCACCTGACATTTTGGTATGCAATTTTAAATAGTCCCTATAAAATCAGAAAACTAGCCATGGGGAGAGGGGAAATAGTGGATTTTAATTTCAAAGGCTTAAATAGGTGCAAATACATGTGTAGACTCAGAATAGGTGAGGTTCGCCACTGAAGTATAAAATCTGTAGTTGTTGCTAGGTAAGTAAGGTTACCCTGCTTACTGAGTGAAAAGACCTAAAATATTAGGTAGTCTGCTTCACTGTCTAAGTTCTCAAAAGCTAACTGGTTGAGGGGCATTTTTCTTTGTGTCAAAATTTGGAGGAAGAGGTAAACAACATGTTTGGGAAGTATTTTGGCAGGGAACCCCAGGATAAGTTAATGAGACGTGTAAAATTTAATAATAGTGAAAAAAAAAACATTGGCATCTTCATACCTTCATAGTTATGGGAAAGTGAGGAAGAGAAGGTAACTCTATGAAATGGAAATTTTCTCATTATTTGGGGTGATNAAACTAGCCATGGGGAGGGGGGACAGAGTGGATTTTAATTTCAAAGGCTTAAATAGGTGCAAATACAAGTGTAGACTCAGAATAGGTGAGGTTTCTCCACTGAAGTATAAAATTTGTGGTTGTTGCTAGGTAAGTGAGGTTACCCTGTTTACTGAGTGAAAAGGCCTAAAAGGCTTCTCTGCCCAAGTTCTCAAAAGCTAACTGGCTGAGGAGCATTTTTCTTTGTGTCAAAATTTGGAGGAAGAGCTAAACAACACGTTTGGGAAGTATTTTGGCAGGGGACCCCAGGATAAGTTAATGAGAGGTGTAAAACTTAATAATAGTGAAAAATACATTGGCATCTTCATACCGTCAAATGGGAACGTGAGGAAGAGAGGGTAACTCTATGAAATGGAAATTTTCTCATTATTTGGGGTGGTGTCCCCTTTTGGGCTTTTCTTTTATGCTCCAGGGAACCTTTCTGTAGAAACAAAAATCAAAATTATTATTTGAGAATATATTTCATAGCAGCCTATTGTGCGTGGGTTTGTATATAATATCTTTTAATTTTTAATCGAAATATTGAATACTATCATAAACATTTAAGCTCTGTGTATTTTTGTAAATGCTTACTCCCCCTAGCAACCAAATGGAACAACCCCATCGCTACAACATTGTCCGCCATTGACATCCCAATTGAAAATAGCTTGGCGGTGTCACAACCTGTTCCAGGGCTGATGGTGATTCTTTTGTAACATTTCTGTGGAAGAAGAGCGGTCATACTTTCAGCATCAGAATGGTAAGAAATTTATGGTTGATTTTTAAGTATGATTTACGCTTAAGCAGAGTGCGCATAAAATTCGGTGCATTGAAGAAGATCGATTGATGTTACCTATTTTCGATAGTTTTCTTTTGTATGTATCCCCGTCCCAGCGACTGTCGAAACTGTTTTAGCCCTACAAATGCCAATGTTTAAGTTGTTCTGTATTATCAACACTGCAGATTGCAGTTTGACAAATTACAGGTGAAGAGATTCTGTTCTTGACAGAGTCGGAGGTGTTCTGCATTTTAACACTTACACTGCATTGACTGAATTCATCTCATGGTTACATTTAAATGTTTTATGACAGGTAGACATGTTTTTAGAAGGTGGCACATTTATGGGTCTTGAAGTGCACTACAAATTTGCCATTAAATAAAATTGTGTCTCTCCAGGCTATGGCAAGAAGAACAGAGCGGCAGGATCAGGCCATGTATCAGAGACAGCTGGAAAAGAATAGACAGAGGGAGATGGACCTGCGGGATCTGGAGCAAGAAAAGAAGATGGCAAAATATTTTGATGAAGCCATACAGAGAGAGGAAAAGGTATGAATTTTACACATGTGTGTTAATTGGTGAAGTGAAATCTGAGCCTGTGATCTCTTAATTGGCAGCTATCATACCACTGGCAGGCATATTCCTTGTTTCGACATAGAAAAATCACACTCTGGCTTTCAGGATAGGAGAGCTGACATCTAGCCATCTTGAATAAGGATGAAATACTAGAATATCCCTATTGCATGTTGCACATGTTTAAGATCCCTTCACAGAATTAAAGTTGAAGAAGAGTAGGTCCAGTGGCTGCTGTTGGGGCAAAATTATATCCAGTAGTCTTACAGCAGAAAAGCACAGTATATAGCTGTAATTATGCTGATGGGCTATCAAAGACTAACTCAAACAAATAAACTACCCTTACCTCCATTAATTGTGGTGGCTTAAAATTTATCCTCTGTGTTTGCAGATGGCATCTTTGATACATGGGTAGTTGATATAGAGATCTGTTCAGAAAAGTTCAGTCTGCACTGCAGCTGGTCTAAAGCTAGCATGTCCATCTTTTATTTCTTGATTCATTTTGCATCAAGGCGTTTATGGGCAATTTGTGCCTCACTTTTCCTCCATTTATCGGGTAGCCCAGATGAACTCTTAATCATGACCCCTTTTGTTTTATCCATTTTATTTTTAGCCAACTACTTTTGTCCCACTCACTTTCGAATTTTTAAGTTTGTCTGCATTCTTACCTTGCTGAAACTTTTTCTCTTTGTTACTTCTGTAACATGCTGCATGTCATTTTTTTGTTTAAAGATGTGAGAGGATGCCACTGTGCAAAATGTAATATACATTATGCCTTTTGAGTTTGCAGTGATACATTATGTACCATATATAGTATATTTCACTAAATTGTGTGGTAACTAGAGAAGTTATAAGAAGTTATCTAAATCCCTTGCATGCACTCTGATTCCTTCCTTATTTAGCCTGTTAATCTAGCAATATAATTTATATCATTCTTCTTCCAGCCCTGATAAAAATATATATAGTTGAATTTGTGCATTACTGTATGAATTGTATTTCTGTCACCAGGTGAAGCAGAGGCGGTTTCTTAGACAACAGCAGGTCATGAACAGAGAAACCGAAATGAATGAAGCCATTCTCAAGGTACTTTTATTATTGGAACTTAATGTAATAGGCACCAAATAATTATAAAATTGGCGTAATATTTTCATGAAAGTGTAAAGAAAATCAGATATTTTTTGTAATCTGCAAACAACTTGTCTTGTTTAGGCAAAAGGACCTTGTGATATACTGTTTTTAAATTTACCATCCCACTCTCATAGTCCATTCCAATACTCAGTGTGATGCTACAACTCAAGAAACCTTGATTGTCTTCAAAGCATCTCTTGATTGAACTAGGTTGTCCTACTGAACTGAAATACATGCAGATAGCATTCACAAGGAAAAAACAAAAGCAAAACCAAAAAAAACCTAGTCTTTTCAGGAATGGGACATTTTTCAGGTTGAATTTTTAGGCTTTGCCAGTGTCATTCACCGTACCCTTGCACACAAAATAATGATCTTTGATCAGTGTGGCACTGTCTGTACAAGTGTAAGGTGCATGAGTCAGTTTGTGAGCTGACAATCTCAATGTAATCACGAATTGCCTTTTTCTTTAACAGATGTTACATGAGAGTATTTATCCAGTGCTTAAGGCTGCATAAGCTGTTTAACATTAGTGATAGCTAACACCAACAAACTGTATCACTCAAAAATGTTCGTAAGTTTCTTGGAGAGGAGACAGTTGTAAAACTATTAAAGAAAAAAAAATCTAGGGCTGAAAGGGAGATCATCCAGGGAGGTAGAGAGGATCTTGGGTGGAAACAGAATATGGGAAGGGAATAGTCATTGACCTAATAATCAAGGAAACTTTTCCTTAATTTTGTCGCTGGCATAGGCGGAGAGAGATCGACTCATCAAACAGCAGCAGATGGAGCAGGAAGAGAACTTGGCCCGAGAACTGGAAAGAGTGAAGTTTGAACAGCTCAAGGATGAGAAGATGAGGCAACAGATAAGAGAGACCAGGTCAGAGGCAGGGGAAACTTTGTTTTGATGTGAAGTAGAATGTGTCTGCTGATATTTGTAAAGAGTTTACCCAACGCAGCTCCACTGCATTCCTTTTAATTGTAACTTTGATTTAAACTGCAGTAGCTTTTAGGCAGTGTGGTATTTCCTACTGTCGGCTCTGTTGAACTGCAGCTTCCACATAACTGTGTTTTTTTTAGACTACAGCATACTACATTACAATTTTTTTCTATAGGAAAGCTAATGGATAATTGCAACATAATTTAATTGCAGCATTTCTCATGCATTTGGGGTTTTCAGTTAAGCGAAGTGAACAGTATATAAAAAGACAAGTATATAATAGCAATTTTTCCATGCTTCTCAGGAGTTGCAGTTATGTGGAATCAAGAATCCTTTAAAATATATATGGCTCAAATAGTAGAAGCTAAATCAAATGACTGATCTATCACTGGCCAAACTCATCTCTTGTTGTGATTTTGTTGTCTGTAGCCTGGAGCTAAGAGAGCTGGAAGCCAAGCTTAGGGCTGCTTACATGAACAAGGAGAGAGCGGCACAGATGGCTGAGAGAGAAGCCATGAAATATGATGAGATGGTAAGCATAGTTTACATCATTTTATGATGAAAGATATTCTTCAGCTTGTTCATGGTATACAAATTCAAATTTGTCACTGTGACATAATTTGCGCCTTTAAGTTACATGTGCATTTTAGTTTTTTTTTAATAAATAAGCTTTCAAATAATTTACTTAATCCACAGACAGTTCCTTACCTATGCCAGGCAAAATTTTTAGTCACATTAAACACTTCTACAATCCAACTTCACATTTTTGTTACCCTGGTAGCTAGATGCCAACAATAACCTTCTCTCTTGAAAAAGTATATGGTACCTCTGGCTTTGTGAACATGACAGCCTTAAGTCCCATAGTTTTAATATTGTTTTACCCATTCTGAGTCAAAGTAATTGCATGTATCTGAAGTTAAATAGTGACAAGGTATGTGAAATTAAAGCGACAATGAATGAATGGTTAAATAGTGAAAATCTTTTGGTTCCCAGCCTTTGTGTGATGTTTGAAACAGACTCAGCTGACAAGTAGTGTTTTATATTAGTATTGCATTCACATATGGACCAATGAAGGGTTTAGAGACGTGTGGATATGGGTGTGCGATGTCTATATGTGTGCATAGGAGTATAAGTATGCATGTGTGCATGTGTGTATGAGTGTGCCTGCGTGGTTTTGTCTGTGCGTATATGTACACTGTTGCTTTATATAACTCGGACAATGAACCTATCTCAATTCCTTTCACTACCTCTCTCAGTTGCTCTGTGTTGTTTCTGTTTCTGGCTCTCAGACTTGTATTCACTTGCCTTTCTTTGTATGTCTTGTATCTGAATTGTCAGTCTTGAAAAAGTGTTGGGCATGAAACGTTCACATTTTTTAAGAAATTCATTATACATTTTTCAAAAAGTTTTGTATTGTTGAGCAGAATCATTCTTAGTTTTATATTAATATTGATAGATGCTGATATATCATCATAGGAAATCAAGTTCATAGCATTGTTTGTCTTTCATAGAAACGTGATTCAGAGATTGCTCGCCACATGAAGGAACAGAATGCAAGAGCAGAGGAGGCAGAACACCAGAGAGAACTGGAAAGATACAAAGAGATGGTAAGATAAAAAAAACAGTTAAAAAAATATAAAACAAATAGAAAAAAAGCAGCATATTGTAAATAATTGTGGTCATATTGTGATCTTTAATGTATCTGTATTTATCAGGACAAAGACCACATAAGTCAAAATCACAATTTTACAGGAAAGGGGAAAGAACTCAAGCATTGTGCATCATTTTATCCATCAATTAACTGTGGATGAAGTGGGCCAAGTTGGAAATTATAAAAAGTGGGAGAAAATAATCCAGATAGAGTGTAGAAAGCTCTATACAATGATGCTGAAAGGTAAAATTGGTACAGTTTGGCACCTATGTCTTTCTTGTAAACCGGCTGATACTATCATCACTGTTTGACTAAGTTGCTGCACATACAGCCTCCAAGTTTTTTCTTCTTTCTTGTTTTGAATTCATCTGTGTCACTGCAGATGGGAGAAAAAAATAACTTAGCAGCCCTAATGGAAAATGCAATTAAGGAGGAAAGTGATATGGTTAGTGGCTGTAGGCTGTTAAGGTCAGCTGAGGAGCGGCAATGAAGTTATGAAATACCGATATCCACCGTAAGCAGGAGAGCTGGGGTCCAGATATTGAAATGAATGACAGAGCAGTCTGTTTGGATTGTAATGACATTGACTCTACATCAAGACTCTATAGTCAGGTAATCTGCACCACAACTAAGCCAAATTTCCAGATGGGCAAGTAAAGTGTTTTTGAATTTACCTTGTTTAGGTGAGGTACCAGCAAGAACTGGAAAGACAGCTGGAGGAACAGGAAGCCCAGAAACAACAGGCTTACGAGGAGTTCTTGAAGGAAAAGCTCATGATCGACGAGATCGTACGCAAGATTTACGAGGAAGATCAGAGGTAGGTGCAGATCACAAGTCTAGAGCATGGGTAGACCTATTGTTAACACAGATAGTGCTACAAAACTGTGGTTCATGCAAAGCTCTTACTGTGTGATACAGTGTCTGCTATCTTATTGTTTTTGCCTTGCCACCCTGAAGTTATGTCGACTGCAGGAGTCCAGGGCAAGCCTGTACTGGATCATCATCATCATCCAAAAAAAATTTGATTCACTGCTCACTTTATGAAGATTAAATGTCTTGGCCTTTATAGGACTATGAGACTGTCAGTTGTCCTAGTTAAGTCATTGAAGACTTGAAAAAGAGGGAAAATTAATGCATTATAACTAGCACAGCATGTCTTTCTGAGAGGAAGTGAGCTTTTAGAAAGAAAAGCTCACCCTGTATGACTGCAGTCAATTTTACACTCCACAATGTTTCTAGTAATTATGATTTTTGGCAGCGCTCTGTCAATAAAATGGATGATAAATGTCTGCCAGTTTTTAAATGATGGAAACTGGCATCTCTTTCAAAACAGTCAGCCAGGGCATCTTTGCATCAAATAATTCTGGATTGGGCAGTTTTCATTCTAGTATCATTCAGAAAGGCATAAAAGACCTTTTTCTCACTTGACTCAAGTATAGAAGAATACCTGGTGTAAGAAATAAGAAGACCAAAGCACTGTTGTGATGTGCAATGATTTTATTTGTAATAATATTTTATTTGTATATTTTAATTGTAATATGAAAGTACAAAACTGCTTAACACAATCACCAACTTTGCACACCGCCATGCAACAGTTCGAAATGCTTTGTTTCTTGTAAAGAGCTCTGGAAATAACCCGAAATTTCAGACAACTTCTGAAAACTTCAGTAGGTTGGTCCAAAGAGTTAATAATAATAGCAATATAGAGGATTATTATAGTGCCTCCTTCCCGCAAAGCTTGAGGCGCTATAGTAATAATCAGACACACACATTATTTTACAAACTTGCACACACGTGAGAACCGACACACACACACTGTATATCATAGGCTTATGCAAAAACTCAGTTATCAGAGTTCCATTATAGTAAGTATAAGTATGTTACGGTCTCTTGTATGTGTATTTATTTTCATAAATGAGATAAGTGAGACAAATTTCCAAATACAGCTGTAGATATTGTCAGAATGCTAGTGATCAGCGCCTATAAATAGCAGCGGCACTGTATGTTTCCCCAGGGAGTCGAGAAAGTCCTAGAGTGATCAGGCCTGCTGGGGTAATAATAGCGTGAAGTCGCATGAGCGGGCATTAGCCTGGATATGAGACTTATAAACCGCATTATTAATGTAGCGAGCAAGTGTCAATCAGTATTGGCGTGTAGTGAAGAGGCACCGAATACGATAGCTTCTCCTTAGAAACGCCACTGACGTTGCTACTTTAATTCACAAACCAAGACTTAATTCACAAACCAAGACGCTGTGCAGGAAACAAAATACTTCTTTATTGGTAATAAGGCGTATCCAGCAAATAATTCACAAAGCACAGACCATACCAGCCAACCTCTCAACTCTCTCACTCTCGTGCCTTTTATAATAATTTCAGTAGAAATTCCAGAATAAATNTCATAGAAACGTGATTCAGAGATTGCTCGCCACATGAAGGAACAGAATGCAAGAGCAGAGGAGGCAGAACACCAGAGAGAACTGGAAAGATACAAAGAGATGGTAAGATAAAAAAAACAGTTAAAAAAATATAAAACAAATAGAAAAAAAGCAGCATATTGTAAATAATTGTGGTCATATTGTGATCTTTAATGTATCTGTATTTATCAGGACAAAGACCACATAAGTCAAAATCACAATTTTACAGGAAAGGGGAAAGAACTCAAGCATTGTGCATCATTTTATCCATCAATTAACTGTGGATGAAGTGGGCCAAGTTGGAAATTATAAAAAGTGGGAGAAAATAATCCAGATAGAGTGTAGAAAGCTCTATACAATGATGCTGAAAGGTAAAATTGGTACAGTTTGGCACCTATGTCTTTCTTGTAAACCGGCTGATACTATCATCACTGTTTGACTAAGTTGCTGCACATACAGCCTCCAAGTTTTTTCTTCTTTCTTGTTTTGAATTCATCTGTGTCACTGCAGATGGGAGAAAAAAATAACTTAGCAGCCCTAATGGAAAATGCAATTAAGGAGGAAAGTGATATGGTTAGTGGCTGTAGGCTGTTAAGGTCAGCTGAGGAGCGGCAATGAAGTTATGAAATACCGATATCCACCGTAAGCAGGAGAGCTGGGGTCCAGATATTGAAATGAATGACAGAGCAATCTGTTTGGATTGTAATGACATTGACTCTACATCAAGACTCTATAGTCATGTAATCTGCGCCACAACTAAGCCAGATTTCCAGATGGGCAAGTAAAGTGTTTTTGAATTTACCTTGTTTAGGTGAGGTACCAGCAAGAACTGGAAAGACAGCTGGAGGAACAGGAAGCCCAGAAACAACAGGCTTACGAGGAGTTCTTGAAGGAGAAGCTCATGATAGACGAGATCGTACGCAAGATTTACGAGGAAGATCAGAGGTAGGTCCAGATCACAGGGCTAGAGCATGGGTAGACCTATTGTTTACACAGATAGTGCTACAAAACTGTGGTTCATGCAAAGCTCTTACTGTGTGATCCAGTGTCTGCTATCTTATTGTTTTTGCCTTGCTGCCCTGAAGTTATGTCGTCTGCAGGAGTCCAGGGCAAGCATGTACTGGATTGTCATCATCATCCAAAAAAATTTGATTCACTGCTCACTTTATGAGGATTAAATGTCTTTGCCCATATGGGACTGTCAGACTATGGGACTGTCAGACTATGATAGGACTATGAGACTGTCAGACTATGATAGGACTATGAGACTGTCAGACTATGATAGGACTATGAGACTGTCAGACTATGAGACTGCCAGTTGTCCTAGTTAAGTCATTAAAGACTTGAAAAAGAGGGGAAATTAATGCATTATAACTAGCACAGCATGTCTTTCTGAGAGGAAGTGAGCTTTTTGAAAGAAAAGCTCACCCTGTATGACTGCAGTCAATTTTACACTCCACAATGTTTCTAGTAATTTTGATTTTTGGCAGTGATCTGTCAATAAAATGGATGATAAATGTCTGCCAGTTTTTAAATGATGGAAACTGGCATCTTTTTCAAAACAGCCAGCCAGCGCATTTTTGCATCAAATAATTCTGTGTTGGGCAGTTTACATTCTAGTATCATTCGGAAAGGCATAAAAGACCTTTTTCTCACTTGACTCAAGTATAGAAGAATACCTGTCTAGTATCATTCAGAAAGGCATAAAAGACCCTTTTCTCACTTGACTCAAGTATGGAAGAATACCTGTCTAGTATCATTTGGAAAGGCATAAAAGACCCTTTTCTCACTTGACTCAAGTATAGAAGAATACCTGGTGTAAGAAATAAGAGGGCCAAAGCACTGTACTGTTGTGATGTGCAACGATTTTATTGTATATTTTATTTGTAATATGACAGTACAAAACTGCTTAACACAATCACCAACTTTGCACACCGCCATGCAACAGTCCGAAATGCTTTGTTTCTCGTAAAGAGCACCGGGAATAACCCGAAACTTCAGACAACTTCTGAAAACTTCAGTAGGTTGGTCCAAAGAGTTAATAATAATAGCAATATAGAGGATTATTATCGTGCTTCACCCCCACAAAGCTTGAGGCGCTATAATAATAATCAGACACACACATTATTTTACAAACTCGCACACACGTGAGAACCCACACATACACACACACACTGTATATTATAGGCTTATGTAAAAACTCAGTTATCAGAGTTCCATTATAGTAAGTACAAGACTAACACCCCATTTTACAAATGAGCAGGCAGGCAACGCACCAGCGGCGAAAGAATACCTAATGCACCGAAAGGCACCATAGACGAATGCATTAGACTCCGTGAAAAAGTTGGACGATTGGCGAATCGGGTGGATCGAAAAGATCTATCGGAGATTGTATTTCGTTGCTATACACATTGTTTTTTTTTAAAAAGGGTAAAAGAAATAAAGAGGACTGATGTATATAGTTACCCTTTGTGTATTTTTCTACAAATTTAGATGAAAACCACATGTTTTTACGTTACGTATTTCTCAAGAAATCTGTAACACAAATTTGGCAGAAGCATTTTATTAATATAGATAAGTATGTTATGTTCTCTGGCATGTGTATTTATTTTCATCAATGAGATAAGTGAGACAAATTTCCAAATACAGCTGTAGATATTGTCAGAATGCTAGTGATCAGCGCCTATAAATGGCAGCGGCACTGTATGTTCCCCAGGGAGTCGAGAAAGTCCTAGAATGATCAGGCCTGCTGGGGTAATAATAGTGTGAAGTCGCATGAGCGGGTATATGAGACTTATAAACCGCATTAATAATATTATTATTATTATAGTATATCTTTTTACCTTTCATCTGTTCTATCACCTTGGCAGAGAGCTTGAACGACAGATGCAGAAACGCAAGGCCACACAGCAGTACATCACAGAGTTCAAAAGGTCAAGGGAGGAGTGGAAAGATCAGGAGAAGAGGAAGATGGAGGAGGAGAACAGAAAGATCCTGGAATTTGCCAGAAAGATGCAAGAGAGAGAGGAGCAGTTGAAGGCACAACAGAAAGAGAAAGATCAGGCTATGGACAAAGTTCAACAATCAGTAAGTTCATAAAACCTGCTGCTTCATCAAATATGATCATTAATGACTGAAATCAAGTAGGATAAAGTGGAAAGTGCTCAAGAAGACAAATGTAGAGAGAAAATGAAAGAAGGAAAGAAAGTGATGTGGTGCTTCGATTCCCACCACATCACTTTCTTTCCTTCTTTCATTTTCTCTCTGCATTTGTCCTCTTGAGCACTTTCCACTTTATCCTACTTGATTTCTATTACTTAGTGCTCCGTTTCAACCTTGTATTACACCCATTAGTAACAATTTGAGGGCCACCTTAATTTTGTATACCTAGCTTTTGACAGAGGTAGGCTATCACATGTAAATTCTGGAAAGGCAAGTCCTTCTTATAAGTCAAATTTATTTGGACCGTATCCATGCCAGCAAAGAACATATGCGCTTTTCCCTTTGAAATATATATATTAATGACTGCTTTATAAATTATTTAAGAATTCTGAAAATTAGGGTGCATTCATTCAAGCCCAAGTTTCAAATTTACAAAAGGGTTTTATTTTAGTAAAACTGTTTGAAGATGATGGTTGGATGCATGATGATTGAGCTTCACAGTCAATATTTTTGTTCTAGTGAGAGTGATACATATTTATTTAAACACCCTTACTTTCTTTTGAGTGATATATTATAACATCATAAGGACTGTGAATTTCTGGCTTCTGAATTAGGCACAGTCATATCTGTAACTGTGCTTATCTGTCAACAGAGGATTAGAATAGAAACTATGTATGTCTTCAACAAGGTTAACAAGTTTATTGTTATCCAGCTTCCACATGAGTGAACTATACAGTTTACAATGGAACAGCACATGAACATTTAAAGTATTATGACTACCTAATACACATACATATTTACAATTAACATATAATGCAGACCACTCCCTTGTACTAATAATCATTCAGTCCTTACAGTTGTTCTCTTTTCCACTAATTACTAGATAGCTTTATACCCTTACTGAAATTTTCTAATACATTGTATGATTTTTCTTTGAGTGCAGACAAGCCAATCCACAACTGAAGTAACCACAGATTCAGTGTCTTAAAAATATCAGTATGAACATGTGAAGATTTTGAAGTTAGACCCCCCAAATCCTGACCGTTTGATTTTTAACTTTATATCTTTTAACTCTCTCTACAGCTTGCTCAAGATATTGCTCGCAAGGAGGCTGAGAGAGCCGAGATGGAGAGAGTCAGGATGGAGCTTGTCATGGAGGAGCAGGAAGAGAGGGAGAAACAGAGAGAGATGGTAAGAGAGGCATTATGGAGAGCCTTTGCAATGTTTTCTACAAGTCATAAATTTAAGGGGAAGTATGTAAATGCAAACTTTAGAGTGCAGAAGAGAAGGGCTTTCAGTGTACTTTTATGGGGGATTTTGAAATTTTAGAAGGGAACCGTGCACTTGCACAATCTGGAGAAAACAGTACCTGTGGAAACAATCACTGTGAGGGGAAGACATGTCACTATAGCAAGATGGAACAATGTTTGATGAAGTAGAGGAGAACATTAACATTGAGATGGTATATGGGGTCTTTTGGAAGCGCTTGTAATACGGTGACCACAAGAGTTAAGATGTAGAAAGAGCACCAGTGTTGAGATTTAAGGAAGTCTTTACTGCAGCCTGCTGGAAAAGACATCTTTAGAATTCGTGGCAAAAAGTTTAGTTTATCATCATTTTATTAGACACTACAAGCCAGTGTTTTATATATGATTGGCTAATCAACATAAATCAATACTTACGTGTTTTGAGTTTGATTTCTCACAGGGGTTATGCTCTTATTTCCTGCTTGTATGTCTTGCAGTTTGATTGAATCACTATGTGACTATATCAGACACTAGCATTATTCTGACCTGAGATTATTATTTCAAGGGACAAGATGTACTCCTCCACCCTGAGGAGTGACAAAAATTCTGAGACAGTCACAATTAGGAAAGATGTTTACACCCCAGAAGTCATCATGTATATCTCAAAAACATTCATATGGATCCACAATTACTTACCAATTGCTGTAAATCAGTCTGTTTGTGCAGATTGTACCTGTAATTTTTTCACCTTACAAAAACTTCAGTATTTGGAAGGCTATTATAACCTTCTGAATATTGTATCTTGGTTCTTGTTTTGCAACATAAACCTTGTTTCAATTCACTGAAATACATTTATGCATGCAGCCACACATGATGATGATGTCTTGAATGTTTTCCTCGTCAGGCGGAGATGGAGAGAAAGATGAGGCAGAAGATTGAGATGCAGATGACCCATGCCCAACAGATGCACTATAAGGCTCTACGTGTGGAGGCTGAGAAGGAAGAGGAGGATGAGTTCAGAAAGCAGGTAAGACTCAAGACTTCCCAATCTCTTTGCGGTCAGATTACCAGTTTTTCTCAGCCCAAGCTTGATCATAGTAAATGTGGTCAGTTCATGTAGAAAAACCAAACATCAGCAATTGCGGCATGATCCTAATAGACCTGTAAGTTTTCCGACAATCGTCGAAATTCTGACAATCTACCAGCTGGTCAATTTTCCGACAGGAGAATCCGTTCCGACAGCCTACACCGTTCCGACCGTCTCCGACACCGCATAATAATTTTATTAGCAAATGAGAAGCGAATACTGCGAATGTAGGAAACGACGATGCGACAATAGCCAGAGAGCATGTGCGAGGAACCACTTTGAACTTTCGCTTTCGGGCTTTGAGACGCAAAACTTTTACAATGGCGCCCAACTTTGTGAATAGGAAGTCGGACTTGAATAAGTTCAGACAATCTTGTAAGGGGCCACTTACAGGTCTATCCTATTCTTGGAAAGTGAGACCAGTGGATAGAGGAAATCGTAGTATACAGTTAATTGATGGAGCTAAGTTTGTTTAGCTCTGGTAACACAACACCTCCAGCATGAAGAGACCACCTAGAAACATCAGCTAATTACCCTATGTTATTGCCTCACAGGATCAGGTGGCAGCAAGTGTTTTGATAGCAGTTGAGCTAGACTGGTCTGTGGTTCTCTTCGTTAGGCAGGAGATAGCAACTGAAAACATCATCCGCACACCGGTAGATATTAGTTTGGGGAAGGCGTTTTCAATCTGCCTTTGACACTGCAAAGTTAATTGTGTTTGATTTTCTGAATAATTTTAGCCAATGATGCACAGTGTCAAGATAATTACATGGAATTTCCTAGCGGACAGGTGGGGAGCTCATAAATTGTACACCCAAACAGGAGATATACACTTGAAAACTGGAACGTTCTGGAAATTAAAGCTGTTACTGCAAACTGCTACAATTACAAAACATTTGTACCGCTTGGCACACCCAACACGAAGTTTATAGCATCCTGGCTGAAATAAAGAGGGTGATGTTTAACACTATTTACCGCCTCATCCGCTGTTTCTTACCCTTGAGTTTTGTCATAAAAGTGATCAAAAGCACAGTAATGTTTCATATTAATGTTTCATATTTCATATTGCACTTTTTATGTAGTTTTTATAAATTTACCTCCCATCCAGATGTTGGCCAAGTTTGCAGAGGATGATCGCATTGAGCAAATGAATGCCCAGCGCCGTCGTATGAAGCAACTAGAACACCAGAGGGCAGTAGAACAGCTTTTGGAGGACAGACGAGCCCAGTACGCCCGCGAGAGAGAAGCGGAGGTGGAAGCCAGAATGGAGGAGGCCAAGTTGGAGGCATTCAGGAAGAAGATTATCGAAGAGGAGAGACAGAAATTGCTCAAGGAACATGCCACCAAGCTGCTGGGATATTTGCCGAGGGTGAGTTTTGAGGAGTGGAAGCTTTTAATCCTTAGGGTTCCTTACAAAGTGTGGAAAATCTGGAAAATGAAAATCTAAATTTCAGATTTAAAAACATCTGGAAAAACAGGGGTTTATGAGGTTAAATCCTGAAAAAGTCGGGAATTCAATTAAAGTCTGAAAATGTCTGAGAAAAAAGAGAAAGCAAAGTGAATTAGAATTTGCTAAAAATACTTTTTTAAAATCAGTTTTAGGTGTCCGAGACATTTAAATGCCATTACAGTTACATTCTAAATTCCTTTTTTTTAATCTCTCTTTTTTAAAAAAAGTTTTGTAAATGTGAGTATTATATATTCAGGATTTGGCAAAACATCCAGTCTTATAATGTAAATTGTTGTGTCTAATTTGCTCCATTTGTTTGATTCGTCCATAGGGCGTCATTCGGGATGAGCATGATTTGGATATGCTGGGTCCAGAGTTCAGACAGGCATATTCAGAACGACGGATCGACCCATTTGACGATACAACATGGGAAACAAAATAGGGAGTCTGAGCTGTGGGGAAGAATGTTTTTTTGTCACTTTTTCTGAATTTTTTTTTTTAGTATTCTTTCGAAAAAGGAAGGGAAAGAGGGATGGCAACAGAAATGTGGAGTACTTGTAGTAGGGGAACAAGAATGGGAAATGTGTGGGTGTGCTTTGGTTATAATGTTGGTTTTTTTTTTAAATTAAAATTTGTGAAATTCCTACTTTTATATCAGTAAGTTCAGGCATGGCCTCAAATTAGTGATAATAATAAGAATGAAAATACGGTTTGTAAGACTTGTATCCAGGCTGATGCCCGCTCACATGACTTCACACTATTATTACCCCTGCCATACACAGGCACTGATCACTAGCATTCTGACAGTATCTTTAAATGCCTATAGCCAGGTACCCATTTTACAGACGGGTGGAGTGAGGAAAATGTATATGAAATTGCTTTTCCAAGGCACCTACAACACAACCCTGGCCAGAAATTGACCCCACAACTTTTAGATCTTGAATCTAATGCCATTCCGCCACAATGGAGGTAGTCCACTTCAGCTGATCATAGCATTATGGTCCTTTACCATAAAAGTCAGCAGATACCAAAGGCCATTCCTCTTTTTATGATCATGGGTTCCACTCTTTAATAACATTTTGAAAACACAAGAATGTTGGTTTTTTTCTGATAAAATAATGCTCTTGGTGATGCGCGTGGTCATTTTCCATAAGTTAGGTTAAAGGCCAATCGGGTATCATTTTAGGATTTTTGTTTGCATTTCATTTACAAGGTCAATAATTTAGAATAAAACCAGTTTTGCGATAAATTTGATCTCTTCAAACATATATGATGATTGCTTGCTATCCTATTTCTCTCCAAGTCTCATTTTTATGGAATCTGATGTTATACATCAATATAAATATATATTTGTATTTCTTGAAATAAAGAAGTGAATGTACACTCGAACCTTGTGATCTTTTGTGATCACTCAAGTGGAGCAAGCAGATGGTAGTATAAATTCTGTCACAATATGAAGGTTAAGCTGGTTCCCAGGAACTTGAGATTATGAGGTTCTGCTGTAACAAGTTTTTACTAAGAGACAAAAGTATTTGATCCATGATACTATGGAATTACGGAGAGTTATAGGGAGAGGGATATTTATTTGCTTCACTGTATCAATAGTCCACATTATATTTTTTTTTTTAAATTTTAGCTGCAAATTAATTTTTTTCTTTCCCCTCACCTTTTCCGAGAAAACACTACAGGAATGTCTGGATTTTTTTCTTGTGTACGCAACTATTGACACGTTGCATGACGTCCAAAAGCAATAAAGGCCAACAGGCGAATGGTCCAGATTTTAAAAAAACAATAATAATGAGCATTTTTCAGGCTGTGAAGCAAATATCTACCCATATCCTTGTAAAGTAATTGCATGCAAAGTGAAATGTACTCCTGTAATTGCTGACTGAACTCGGGTATTACACACAAGCCCATCTGTCACATAGGTTCGAACAGTGTGATACATATATACAGTCTGTATATCTTGTATACTCTTGGTTGCTGTAGTACTGTTTCGCCAACCACATGTGGAAAAAAGAAACATCAGTAATACAGGGGTGTATATTTTGTGAAATTTGCTGTTTTAAAGTTAAAGCTTTCCTCAGCTATCCCTAACCTCACATTAAACCCTATGGTAGTGTATTATTTGAAGGGAAAGTCTATGAGAGATGTGTTGGAAAATTAGTCAACAGTGGGTTTCTTGGAAGTTGTGTATTTTTTTATATTATGTTTCCAGAGGGAACACTGCTGAAGATGAAGATTATATTCTATACATTTATATGTCTACGGGGCGTTACTGCAAACGTTTTGTAAGGATTGAATTAGAACTTGCACAGGACATACATCATTGTGTTGGCACACTGTAAACTTAAACTCAACTTCCTGTGTTGCAAATCACCATCATGTTCATTCCACATTTGCCTGGTCACTTTTTGAAGTTCTGAGAAATCTAGCACTCTAAACTCATTGCCCGAAGCAAAATAATGAAGTAGATGTAGGTTAGCTTTGAAAATTGGGAATACAACATTAGAACAAAACTTTACTTTCTTGCTGATATTTAAAAAGATGATTGGAAGATCAGGGTAGTAGAAACAATCAGTTTAAAGCATCAAAAGAAGAAAATGATGTAAGTGGGTGTGAAATGAACATGAAATATTTTTCACATGTGGTTGTAGATATGGTATAGGATTTAGGTAGACTTACAATGCAGAGTGCGTTAAAAATAATTGTATTGAAAATGGTGATATGATTCCAGAATTTTTATTTTTTTTTTCAGATTTTAAATTAATTTTGAATTCATGTTTAAGATTGATTATGAGTGTTTCAGTATGGTGAGAGAAACAAGATTGTTTTGAAGAAATCTGACGTGTGATTATGTGAATGAGTGGAGTGAGAGAGAGGAAGAAAGAAAATCATGTTTCTAAATTGTCTGCAAGTAGTATTTCTTGTGGTCAGCCAACATGAGACTTATATCACTAAACAGAGAACTGAAATTGTCAGGCTCAAAATATGACAAGGGTCATCCAAAATCAAATGTTTGTTTGTTGTCGAAATTGAGAGCTAACTAAATGGTCAGTGACTGAGGATAAATTTGAGTTTCTGTGAGGCATTTTAGATGAATAGTATACTAACAATAATAATTCAGTTTATAAGTCATGTATCCAGGGAAATGCCCACTCACGTAACTTCACACTATTATTACTGCAGCATGCCAGACCACGCCATGGGGAGTATACAGTACTGCCGTAATGTGGAGGCGCTGATCACTGATTACATGAGGATGAAATGTTTTCCCAAGGTACTTACAAATACAACCATGGTCGGGAATCAAACCCACAGCCTTTAGATCTTGAGTCCAGTGTCGCAACATTTGGCCACGCTGCTCCACATCATCGTTTTTCAATCAGTTTTCTCAGAATGTTTTTTCATTGCATGGGAGAGCCCCGACCACTTCAAACATCATCCTGAATCAGAATAGTGCTAAGCCAAACTTTTTTCCACTTAATGAAAGTACACAAATGAATCTGTCATGTCAAACCAGTAACTTGATTTAGCGAGAAAGGGATTCAAGTTCATTTTTACTGGCTACAAGAGCACATATCAGCATCCGTCCATCCAAATGGAAATTTAAACTTGATTGAATCTGTTAAGTCTTGCATGTGAGCATGTACATACATGAGGGTATACAAATGAGTGGATGAGTGAGTTGTAATTGTATATATGCCTATTTCTGTTTAGTGTGAGAGTGACTATATAATTCAATATGCGTGCTGAGAAATGTAGGCTTTTCACAAAATGCCTGATAATTTGGGAAACTGGGATCAAGGGAATGTAAAATCTTAAGAATAATTTGTCACATTCCATGCAAGATCTGTTTTTATACTTTTGTATTGTTTATTATCGCTCATGATATTAAACAAAGCCATGGTGTGAGCACAAAGACATTGGAGTTATGTAATTTCAGATAATTAGGACTATCATAGCCTCCTCACTAGTGCTGTTAAGTTATATGTATTTGTTGACAGTGCTTGTTAGTTGTTTACTATGAAAGCTTGTTGTTTATTTTTTTTTTAAAAAAGTGTGCTATCATAGAGATAACAGGATTTGTAAGGAAGTGAGGGACATTTTTTTTTCTTTCAACATACTCTATACTCTCAAGTATATCCAGAACTAACACTGCTAGTGTTCCAGATGAATATCTGGAGATTTTTTACCCACAAAGGGGTCAGTGGTACTTAGAGATCACTAATATTTCTTGGCAAAAGAGCTCATCTTGGTTTTACAGACAAAATCACATCTTTGCATCTCTGTGATCTACATACTCATCTCTAAGCAGAAGATTTTGGCAGATCTGCAAATGCTCTTATACATAACTTGAAATTAGACAAGAATTGTATTGGAGCAAAGAGTTGTCTTCAAACACAACAGCACTGTTTTACAGAAACTGTTTGAAAAGTGTAAGACATTTGATCTTTCATGAGTAATTTTTTTTTTTACTTTCTATACGGGACTTGGCAATGTTAGCTTATTAATTTTTGTCGCCCGTTTTTATTTTGAATTATCCGTTGAGAGAATTCTCTTTTCCAAATCAGCCAGCAAGGACAAGCGGTCTCATATTCATCATGGATTAAGAGTGAGGCACAAAAGAGTGAATGATGAGGTAACACCTTTAGTTTCTTGGGAAGTAAGTGTTGTGATTGGAAAACAGAGATATGATGTAAATAAAAATGTGTGGCATTGGTCCATGTTAGCACCACAGAGGCCTCAGCCGGCTTGGTTAATCTACATGAAAGGCTACATTCAGCTTTGTCGGAAAGGCAAATCAAGAATTGAGCTTGTTGTCTGCAGTAGGCATTCCCAGACTGTGCCTCAGATAATTTTTTCCACCTCCTACCATTTTATCAATTTTGTGTTCTTTTCTTTGCCTAAGTATTTCTTAATCTTATTTTGCAGGAGCATGGGAAAGTTGTGATTAAGGGGAGAGTTCGATTAGAAGACGCTGCTTCATTGTGTCTTTGTCTAGAAACTAAACACGAAACTGTGAAATAATGCAGTTAAGCAAATAGGGGGTTTCAAGCAGGTTTTAAAAAATCGGAGAAATGGGGGAAGGAGGCATGGGTTAAGACAGTTTTAATTTTTAGGAATCAAGTATGTTTACAAAATCATGCACTACCTGATTGATTGGTTATAAAATAATTTTTACTTGTTTTTTCAATCTTGTTCCAAATTTCTGACATGTGTACTGTGTACAGTGTACTATATAACTAGTTGTTCACTGGTTGAGTCTTCAGATCAAATTGAAATAAAACCAAATAAGTTATTTATCAAATTCTGAATGTTGTTTCAATTTCATAGTGTTTCTAATATAGACTGTATTTGGGCAGCCATTTCCATGTGGTTTAAAGCACATGCTATAGGAAGGAGTTGTGGTCTTTTTATGTTTTGTTATTATTATTAGTATCACTAATATATAACCCCATTCTTGAAATGGATTTTAGGGGGCCAAAATGCCAGTTCACAAATTCATGTACTTTGTGGGTAAAAATGGTTACAAATCAAAACTCTCAGTAAAGAAAGCAGTGGAACTTTCCGGTTGCAAAGTGATTTATCAATCTTGGAAAACTGATCATATTGTGTTGCAGTTTCACAATTAGCACCGGTGCTGAATGCATGATTAATGGAGTTTAAGAGCCCAAAACTGGTGGAATCATTTTTCTGACACAGACTTAATGCAGATGATAACTAAAGAGATGAAGATGAAGAATGGCTTTAAAAAATGCAATAATCCATTACAGAAGTTAAGAGAGATATTGTAGTGCGCTTCTGGGTACATAATTTTACACGTTTTTGCCTTGTGGTTTATGAGAGCATTTTGTTGGACATGATGTAAATATTAAATGCGATATTCTGATAAATGTATCTTTCTGAACACTTTGCCATTCATCCCAACTTGACACCTCAATTGTGAAAGACTTAAATTTTGAAGTTCTGAAGTGTTCAAAACATTATAGGATTTTATTGAAACTGATCTTAGATGGGTTAGATCAACTTTTCCTCAAATATCCAGTTACTGTTAATCACTGAGGCTGCATTTATTTGGTCCCAGCAATTTGACGAAAGGACAAGCCATACCCCTTCCTTAATAAAGGAGGTATCAAGGATACAGTTTTGGTTGGTGTTTGCCAATCACAGTGAGGAAGGTTTGTTAGAAAATAATGTCACATGTCTTGAGTCACTGGAAGAGAAAGCTCGGCAACATGGCAGCAAACATCTACAGTTTCAAATTTGTTCGTGGAACATCATAATAACAGCCTTATGTCACAAAAGGATGTGGCAAGAATCAATGGTGGTATGAATGCTAATGAATGATGCAAAGATATAAGTGTGGTAAACAGCACTTGCTAGTATGTGCATTATTTTCGTGCTCTTCAGCACTGGTCGCATGAATGCTAATGAATGAGGCAAAGATATAAGTGTAGTAAACAGCACTTGCAAGTCTGCATTATTTTCGTGCTCTTCAGCATTGGTCGCAGACACCTTGGCTTGCCTAAAGACTGATACTTCCTTTGCTAGGGAAAGGGTGTGGCTTGCCATTTCATCAAATTGCAGGGACCAAACAAACACAATCCTAAACTTGTTATAGAGTTCAGTACAATAATACAATAGATCTAAGTTTATTAGTACTGACAGAAATGGTCCACAAACGAGTTATTGTCACAGTCATAGGCAGTTTGCCATCTCGTGTAAGTCAGGTCTTCTGGAGAGGGAAAAACCTATTACACAATGCAAGAAAACATGGCCAATTTTTCATAGGGAAAATTTGTTTTTCAATTACAGGAAACAAAACAAGTAGAATTATTTTAACTAATTGTACATGAATACTTGTCAGTACATATACAGTATTTGTCAGTATATATTAATAAGAATACAAGAGTATCAACAAAGCCTATGAAAACAATATGTAAACAAATAAGGAACAGACATATAACAAACATTAATCATTCAGTCATTCAATCAAACACATCGCAGGTTAGTTTAATGTTTCTGGTCAATCAATTAAGCTGTCAGCCAACCAATAAATCAGTCAAATTATCAGCCTATCAGCAAATCAACTGCGCCACCAATAAATGTACCAATCAACAAAATCAATCAATCAAGTACTTGATTGACCAATCAATCAATCATTAATTAACCAACTAATCAACCATTCAACAAATGAATAACTCAATCAACCAACCACCCAACTGATTAATGAAGAAATCAAGAAATCCAACAATCAATCAATCAGTCACCTCAATCAAGCTATCAATCAAACAACCAACAAATCAATTGATCAATTAATCAAACAAATCAATTAATCAACTGATCAATCGTTCAACCAACCAGGCAACATCATCAAGTTATCGTCTCAGAACAGACCTATGTAGATTTCTCCACTGCAAGGAACAGACTCCTTGTTACTTCAAACATTATCTACAGACACTGTCATGCTGGATCAAAACTTACTTTTTTAACCTACTGAAAGAACATACATTATACTTTCATATCAATACCAGTACCTCGTTGCAATCAAAAAGCCAGATACGCTTCATGTTGACAGACACCAAACATAATACATGTATTAATAATAATAATAATAATAAATACGACTTTATTTTCCCCCATAGGGAAATTGTTTTACAACATCATACAGTGTTACACATCTCATTCATAATACAAACACATTTAACAATACACATCATACATGTAAATACATAATATTACAAATGAAATACATAACAAAGTCATTGCTGGTCGCCAGCGGTGCAGCACCCTGGTTCCCCCAGCTCTAAAGCCAGGTACTCATTTACACCTGAGTCGAATGAGGAAATGGAAGTGAAGTGTCTTTTCCAAGGACACTACAACTTACAGCTCGCGAGTCAAACACATAAACCTTAGACTTCAAAGTCTTCAGTTGAAGCTGGGATGGTGATTTTACAGCATTTCATATAATATATTTATTCAACATACTCTGAGGCGCTTGGTCTATTCATGAGAATAGTAATAATGTGCTCTTGCTGTAATCTCCAGATCTCAATTTAGTTTAAATGGAAAATGATATTATGTCATAGATGTTATCTATGCACTAGAGTGTAAAGTAAAACTTGGGCGAGAACAAAAAAAACAACAACAAAACAAAACAGATGGGGGTGATGGGGGTGAGCAAGGCACAGGGGTTTGGGGTGGCTGCTCCACGTTCTTAAGACTGCCAAAAGACCACTCAGTTATTATGGATGCACAGTCATCCTGGCATCAAGCCACCACTCCAACAATCATTACTTCCACTTTCTACTTTATCATTGCCAGAGAAATATGACTGGCTGATGTGGCCTCTTATACTGGCTTTACTTGGCTGTTGTATTGTTTACTTTTGGAAACAAAATTTAATGAGAAAACCAACCCACTATTTTTATTAACATCTTGCTGAAACCAGAAGTGAGCTTTAAGAGGTATACCTTTTACATGCTCAGACTAACCTATTTCTACTGGTCCTATTGGCTCCAAAATTGGCAGAGGTGGGCATAAATGTTTTATAAGATCAGGAAATTTTTTTCATATTTTTTCAACAAAAACGACATTTTTAATGACCGGAAGTGTGAGGTGAGGTAAAGCCGCCTTCGAACGTCAAAATGGAGCTAGACGCTTGTGATTTTCGAGCAACAATATTGTATGACTACAAAAGGGGTTTATCGGCTATGGAATGTCAGGATCAGCTAATATCAACATTTGAAGAGTCTGCCCCTTTCAAATCAACTGTTTACAAATCGTATCAGGAATTTTCATGTGGCAGAAAAACTACCAAAGTAGACCCCTCCCCTGGAAGACCCGTCTCTGTAACTACAATGAAAACAGAAGCTGTGCAAAAGTTGATGGATAGACAGGAGAATAACATATGAGGAAATACAGGAGGAATTTGGCTTTTCATCCACTACTGTCTATAAAATATTACATGAACACTTAAAGCTAAGGAAAGTCTGTTCCCGGTTGGTACCCCATATGTTGACTGAGGATCAGAAAAGGGCTAGAGGTCTAGAGTTGAGTTTTGTCAAACCATACTTACAGAATATGATGAATGCCGATCAAAGTCTGTGTATAAAGTCATGACTGGAGATGAGACATGGGTGTTCAATTACAATCCTGAAAGCAAGCGGCGAAGCATGTGTTTGGTGGGTGCTGGAGATGCTCCACCTGTGAAATTTAAGCGATCTCAGAGCTGTGGTAAAATGATGGTGGCGTTTTTGTTTTTTTTGAAAATGCGGGCAAAGAAATCCCGAGAAGTATTGCGAACCTGGGGTTGATGACATGCTAGTTGATTTGACAATGGCAAGCACTGAACAGTCTGTTTGCCAGATGTACGAACCCAACACTGAAATATCCAAGGTCAAGGATCTGAGATCACAGCTCTTCAAGCAAAGCCAAGCACAATCGGAAAAAAACTACCACCAATCTAAGATGCACTGTGCTTTGCAATATTCAGAACATATTATAAATCAAGTAACTGTGTGGAGCAACAACACTGTTGCAAATTCTACATTGCCTTCTCCAGCAGAGTATGGTTGAAAACTTGAACATGGATAGTCGAGCCCTGTAATGACCATGCAGCCACTGGTACCAGAGGCAGCGCTATATCTGGTCAAGCGTGGATGCTCAAAAGCAAGTTCTCAACAAAGATTTATCACTGTATCAGTGCTGGGCTGAACTGCGCAGATCTGTGTTCTTGCTCTAAGAATGAAGATCTATGTTGAAAAGTGTAAAGAACCAACTCCAGTTGATGAAGAAGAAACAGAAGAAATCTATGCTAAAGACATTGATGAAAGGAAAGGATGAAAATTGGTCGTGATCAGGATCATGACAGCATAAAAATGTTCCTTATGATCACCAAAGGCACATAAACCCAACTCAAAAGACAAGACAATCTATGCTAAAGACACTGATGAAAGGAAAGGATGAAAATTGGTGGTGATCAGGATCATGACAGCATAAAAATGTTCCTTATGATCACCAAAGACACATAAACCCATATGATGACCGAAAGCATTCTTCAACAGAATTTAGAGGATGTGTTTACTGTGTTTTGGAAAAACATTATTTAATTGGCTCTATATGAATGTTCTGAAAAAGTCATCCCTCCAGATTTTGGATGATAGTAAATTTCCAAGATTGAAACCTTTCTCTTAAGTTAAATAGCATTCTTTAACTGCTGAAAAAATAATGCTGAAGTACCTCTTGATTTAAAGATAGAACATAAAAGGTTTGGACCATAAATGACAAGGAAAGGAAACAAACACATCAGTGTATTATGTGCAATAATATGACAGCATAATCTGAGATTTTGCTTTTGTCCCAGTCAGGGAGGTAAGGTGCTCGTCACCTAGAACCTCACTGCGGAATTTTAAATATGCTACAGTTTTGACAGATTCACTGTCTATACTGAACCAAACTTGGCACAGTGGTTTTGGTAAATGCTATAAAATTCTATAACGAGCTTTGAATAACTATTAGTATTGATTCATATATCATTAACGACAGGGAAAGGCAAAAAGAAAATGCTAAAGGTCTTTGAATTATTATTGGTGTCGATCCATTGGTATCTTTGTTAAAAGACATGAAAAGGCAAAGGATCATCATCTTTCTCATTTGGGATTATGATTTCTTCTACATGTGTTAGGGGCTGTTTGAGGCCAGGGCTGTCCACTCATGTACATGGTGTCTGCAATTAAAATGCATTTCTTTTCGTGTGGGTGCGTCTACCAGTGTCTTGCGTCTTTAATATGTTTATGATCTGTGAACTTCTTTGCATTTCCGTTCTTGTTATTCTGAAATAAAGTTATCATTCATAAAACAGAAATGAAAAACAAACCGAAAATTTCAAAATGCACCATTTGACAAAAATATTATAAATACCATACAAAACAAGTGCCATGATTATTGAAAAGAAAAGAGAGGTGGGTTGGGGTGGGCAAAGTTTTGGGACAGGAAGGGAAACTCTGCCACTAGTTGTCAGTTTCCGAGTGCACCACCCTCATCATGTCGTCCTCCGCCATCTGACTCATTCTCACATCCGCAAGCTGGATGTGATAACGGAGAGGATTGCCTTCACTCCAGTACTGTAGACAGAGGATTACAACCTTGAAGCTTCATCTGGATAAAAATCCGGACTGAGAGGATTTTGTAGGAACAGAGCGAATTTTCATCCAGTGTCACAAGAATGTAGGACCAGAGCGAATTTTCATCCAGTGTCACAAGAATTTAATCCATCTCAGCTCTACCTTGCACCCTAAATAAGATCAAGACTGATCTCAGATGATTCAAGACATATGGAAAACAGGGATAGCAGGAACAAGGTGGTGAGCCAATTTATGCAACAATTCAAATCCACAAGAGATCATTGGGGAACAGAAATAACAGGGCAAAACTGAAGCCTTTATGAAGGCTCATCTCCTGCAAGTGCTAGAGGAGCTGAAAGCCTGAAGTTCTTGACCAAATAAAGGAAACTGAATAAGGATGCCCCACAATGGTAGAGAGAATCATCCTCTTAAGTGTAAAGTTTCCATATATCTCACCAATTCTCAGTTATGTATGTGTACCTGTAGTCATGTGCACAGTCGTATACAATCAGAGTATGAGACTACCAGAATGCATTATCTGGATCAGTGCAACTATGTGGACACTGAACAATGATAGACTGTAGAAATATCTTACAAGTTTTAGAGTTCTGCTATGAAAGACATTCAAAACATAACAGTTCTCACTGCAACCATCCCACCAGCACCTTATTGGCATAAAACTAAACATTGGCTTCACCAGCTGAACCTCGGGTGGCTTTACTATCGAAGTAAGTCAAGTGTGTGTAAATTTAGGTCAACCAGCAAATGTTGTGCTGCACTTGAAAGGTGCAGTTTTAATGGGAGAGAATTGCAATAAAAGTGTTTGAAATATATCTGTTACAAGTAACATGCTTCCATGTTCTATTTTATGTTCATACAGCATTGATGTGGGTCAATGAGAGAGAGAGAGAGAGAGAGAGAGAGAGAGAGA
>JAWQUT010000219.1:307044-329411 GCA_033807755.1 Ellobium chinense
TACTCTATTGATTCATGATAGCTACATCATAAGGCATGACTTTCTTTATACTACTGGCATACATGGCCTAGACAGCTTGGCAGCAAGCAAGGTCAAATAAATTTCTTTGTATTGTTGTGTGTTGTGACTTTAACATCCCAGAAAAAATACCACGACATTCCCTTGCACTTTTTACCACATGGAAAATATATCATGATGTTCCCTTGTGACCTCTAACATCATGGTAAAGATATGATGTTCTCTTGTGACTTCTACCATCAAGGAAAAGATATGATGTTCCCTTGTGACTTTTACTATCATGGAAAAGACATGATATTCCCTTGTGATCTCTACCATCATTGAAAAGATATCATGATGTTCCACTGTAACTTCTACCATTATAGATAAGACATCATGATGTTCCATTATGGCCTCTACACTAGGAATAAGTCTGTATCATGATGCTTTGCTATGACTTCTTCCATCCTGGAAAACATAACATGATGTTTCCTTGGACTTCATCATGAAAAAGATATCATGATGCTCTGCTGTGGTTTTAAACATTATGGAAAATATCTCATGATACTTCGTTGTAGCTTCAAACATCAAAGAAAGAATGATACAATGTTTTTTTTGCAACTTTAAACATCACAGAAAAGATATGATGGTCCCTTGTGACTTCAAACATCATGGAAAGTTATCATGATGCTTTCATGTGACTTCAAACATCATGGACAAGATATCTGCGTGTTCTGTTGTGACTTCAAACATCAAGGATAAAATATCATCATGCTTTCCTGTGACTTCAAACATCACAGACAAGATATCTTCATGTTCTATATTGACTTTTAATATCATGGAAAGATATCATGATGCTTTCATATGACTTCAAACATCATGGACAAGCTATCTTCATGTTCTAATGTGACTTCAAACATCATGGAAAATATGTCATGGTGCTCTGAATACTTTCACAGTAAAATTACTTCTGCAAGAGCATCATATAAAAGAAATGACCTAATGCTTTACTCTGCTATTAAATCAACTTTTCAAAGGCTGTGATTGTCCTTGTTTTATTTTATTTTGATTTTTATGTGATATTATTATTGAAACATCATGGCGCTCTCATGATGTCCTTTCTTAAGCTCACATTAAAATCACTTCACCGGTGCATGGAACACAAGATTATTTCACAGTACATTTCACTGTGATAAAATCACTCCTCAACATGTGTAAGAGAGGCCATAGACAAAATTATCTATGACACCAGAGAAGAACACATTGTTACACTTATTAAGGTGAGTATAAGTTATAGGTAGGTTTTTTGTTTGGGGATGTCAGACTCTTCCTGTATTGTAGCTAAAGTATGATGCTCTGATTGATGATCTCTTAAAAAAGAAATTTTGGGAGAAGTGAAAGCACCATACTGCCACAACTGAATTTCATAAAAGAAGTCTGCCCCATGCCTACATCCTGCTTATCATGGAAGCAGATTTGAAACCCAACAGTCCTGAAATTATTGACAGAATTGTCAGCTGTAAAATACCAGACAGAGAGGTCAACATTTACTTTACACAGTTATCACCTCACAAAATATTCATGGTCCTTGTAGTAATCTACAGCCCTTGCATGGAAGACAAAAATTCTGGGAAACACTGCACAAGGAACATTCCAAAGCGATTCACAGACTCCACATATCACAGAAACGTCACATCCAAATTATAGGAAGCACAGTCCAGAGAATGGTAGAAACACCCATACCACGAAAATAAAAGACAGTGATTTTATTGTAAAATACTGTGATACTTTGAGACAAAATGATCTCACAAATTCATTATAATGATAAAGACTCATACGGGCATAGAATTTGTCCACAATCCCACCCAAGAAAACATGGACAAGCGTGAATCTGCCTGGATCTGGCAGTTTAAATGCCACTCCATCAACGGTGGTCTCAATGTTGGAGAACCGTATCTTAAAACTCTTTAAACTCCACACTTTCCATTGTCGTTGTACATGTGGGTCTCCTCCCCCTACCTCGCTCCTGCCCTCCTTACGTCACCATCGTATTTTTTCCACAGTCCTGGGACTACCCCACCCCTCACCCTTCCTACTCTCCCTTTTCTTGCCACTCTCTGTATTTTACTTTGTGCCTTCCCGGGGCTGCACTCTCTCCCCCTCCCCCTTAGTATAAGTAGCTTTACATGACCCATGCATGTCTTTCTGTTGGTCTGACTGTGAGCATGTATTTGAAAGCACTTATTTATGCATGAGCTTGTGTGCGAATGTGAGTACCCTTGCTAGACTGTATCGATTCTTTCTTTTCTTTTATAGCTGAATGTTACATTTTTAGTCATTATATTATTTACTCGCCCTGAGGAAGGTCTAGCGATCGAAAATTTGGCTTTTACTACTGGATATTCTTACTAGACAGTGATATTTATTTGTGAAATTTTTACCCCACATTGTGTTGTAGCTATTAAATTCTGTTTTATATCGACTGGTAGACAGTTCATCAATATATTTTTAATATATTATTCATAATCAATAATGAAAAAGACTCATGATGTACTTCCAATGTGTAATGGTTACCGATTTGGTAATAAAGATGTTCCATTGCAATTCAAATGGAGGGAACTTTTACAACAAAGTATCTTCAATATTAATAAAACATAATGTAGTGTCACTGCAGAAAGGTGAAGACCACCTTGCTGAAAAAGGATTTTTTAAAAATAAATTTGCACTATTTCACACTACAGCCAAGCACAGGCAGCAAAGCTTCTTGTTATATCAAGGAACAGGTGCCATGAATCAGCTGGAGCTCATCAAGCTTGATTAGATCAAATTTTGAAGACACTACATACTGATTTCTTCTGCAGCCCCTGTCTATGATATGTGTTAAGTTTTGGTAAATTAATAATTTCTTTTCTTGTTAAAAGCGAAACAATTTGCGTTATCAAATCGGTGCTGATTTTAATGTAAAGAAAGAGTACTTGGTTATGACGCAAGCAACATCACTACGAAAAGAAAAAGAAGAATGGCGTTATTAACAGGACTTTGTGACCTTGTGATTTGGATTTGATTGTTTCAAGCAAGGGAGTTGGATGTACACTGAAACCAACATTTTTGGTGCCTCAACACCCGGGATCAAATCAACTGGGACTGTATAGTGACGTGTAAGTGTAAAAAATGGAGGCTGCGACTAGGGCTGTAATAGCCGCCAAAACGAAACTTTCGAGTTCATCAAATAAACTGAAAGAACTTAAAGCCAATGAAGTGATAGATATTGCTCGTCTCAGTGATGAAAGAGATCAGTTTGAAGTATGCCAGAAACGGTACAACGAAGCGCAGAGCATAGGAGAGACACTCATAGAAAGTGAAACTGAACTCGAGTCTGACATTGAACAATTGGAGATTTTTCGAGATAGCAGAAGAGAAAGCTTCATTGAAGCACTGAGAATTTTAGAAACCAACAATATGGGTAAATGTGACCAAGTCACTGTGTGCTCACAGACTGTGTGTCTATTTCTCACGAATGACCAAGCTGCATGGAAGCTGTCTTGGATCCCATATGTCAATTAGGATCTTGCGTGATTAACGGGGGAGCAGAATCACTTTCTTGAGCAGTGTGAGAAGTAGGCCAGCGTCTTTGGGCCATGTTGAGGTTGGACCCTATTCTTTCAAAAATCTGATGGAATTGTGTTGTTAGCCTTATATGAAAGGCCATATTGTAGTAGAATAATATTGTTTCTTTAGTCTTTTATGCAATTACTTGTGCCTATAGATGTTTAGTAGGATTTGTAAGCTATTAGGTATTTTGAAGCATTCGGTTGTGTCTAGTTTGACTGTGCATGCTGAGCATTATGAAGAATGCCATCTGAAGATGACTATTTCCTGAACAGAATACAATTTCGTTGTCATCTTGTAAATAGTGGCTATAAACCAAAGTTCTTTAACCCTATTATTTCCAGAGTTTCCCTCAAACCCAGATCTACTCTTCTCCAGTACAACACCCACAAAGAACAAAATGAGAGGATCACCTACGTCAATACCTTTCATCCCAAAATGCCCAACCTCCAGACCACCCATGAAAATACTGACCTATTCTTCACGCCTCTCAAAAACTGACTACTCTCTTCCCACACAAAGCATTGATCGGTTTGAGACGTACAGCCAACATTGGTAATATTCTCATAAAAACCAAACCCCAACAACATCCCACTCAGTACATAGTTCCATGCAAGGCACTTATCCTTGTGGCTCTAAAAAAATGTCTGACCTGCCAACAATTAAACTCCTCAAGATTCGTCACCAGTTCTGTAACAGGGCAATCTTTTCCAATGCACCATCATATCACATGCACCACTCAGAATGTTATTTACGTCATTACTTGTTCCAGATGCAAGATACAATATACTGGACAGACCAGCTGCTCTCTATGCACTAGATTTAATAACATAAATCCTCGGTCTGGAGGAAGGACACCACTCCGGTGGCCATCCATTTCAATTTACTGGACCACAATGGAATAGCAGACATGGTCGTCCAGGGTGTTGACATTGTCCCTACTACCGCTGAGTTGAGTCGAAGGGAGAGCTCATGGATTTGGAAACTGAAGTCCATGTTTGTTTGTGGCGGGCTTAACCAAGATGAGCCCTATTTCTGTGGCTTAACACTTAACAACTGAGACACCGTCCAGCATGATTGTTTATCTGCTCACTGTGTCGACTGCCTAGGACTTGGGAACACAGTACTGCGCCCCTACTTCCCACCCCTTCCACCCGTCTCTTGTTCTTCAGGTTGCGTAGGCTGGGGGAGGGGGTTGGTTGGAAGTTGTGTGACAGTTAGAATACGTGTGTTTTAGTTAGTGATAGTAAATAGTTATGGTTTTTCGTCTTGTTGTAAAGAAATTTGTGTATACTTGCTGAGTCCTGTTCAACTGTTCACCTTCATTGTTACTGTTCGCCTTAGTTCCCTTCCATTGATATTTGTGTCTGTTCAAGCTTTTTCATGACTATTGATCATAGTTGGTTTTTTTTTTATTTTATGACATTTCATTCTTAGTTCATTCATTTTCTACACCTGAAGAAGGACGCCAGTCCGAAAATTTGTGCATTAAATTTATTAAATTGTCATAATTTTCTTGCTTTACTTATTTAGATCCAGTGCGGACAAATGTTTTGCAAATAATGAAGAATGGGTTGATGTATGTGTAAGCAGCTGAAAGCCGACTTAATTTGATACCCCCCCCCCCNCCCCTCCCCACCCACCCTTTTTGCTCCTGAGTAACAGCCCTCAATTAAACCTCTCCCCCTGCTCATTGTCTCCCCCTGATCACCTTTTTTGCCTCAGTTACGCCACAGTGCACATGGGCTGTGTTTCATCTGACCATCTCATGGAAGCCAGCATTAGGTGTTCAGCTCTTTCTTTTCATTGGCTTAAATTTTAAAGTTGTTAGTAGTTACCCATTCCTGGTCTTGGATAGGGTGGCCAACCTCTATGACTGTGGCAGTGCATGGTCAGCTAGCGATGAGGAAGCCAATCTAATGAGAGCTTGAGCACCTGTCGTCCACCATGCCTTGACCGTTTGCCACTGAGAAAAAGAGTGCAGACCGCATAGGAACTGTTTTGTCTTGGAGACAGATTTGCCTTGGAGACAGTTTTTGTCTTGGAGACAGTTTTTGTCTTGGGAATCATTTTGTGGACTCTAATAAAAATCATATTGTCTCCTGTGTAACCACAAAGTATTTCTCAACTTTATCACTGGAGTGAACTATTTGTTCATTACCATCACTTGGGTGCTTGACTCCCTTCCTAGGCCTCATACCCTAACATAGGGACTCATATTTACCACTGTCATCATCCCAACTAGACGAACTAACTACGATCATCATCAATTATCACCATCTACACCATATATTCTTATTAATTTTCTCAGGACCCTACCATCCGGTATACATATGGAGCGATTGTTTATCATGCTATTTCTTTCTTTGGAAGGCTGTCTATGCATGGACCAGTCTGGAGAAAATACCTTGTTGTGTTGACAGCAGTACTGAAAAGTGAAGGCCAGTGTAGGGCCCGGCAACAGTTTGCAGACTGAGACAGTAAGTGCTACTGTAGGGCTGGGCAGCAGTTTGCAGACAGAGACAGTAAGTGCTACTGTCGGGCTGGGCAGCAGTTTGCCAACTGGGACTGGGAGTAAGGGCCAGTGGAGGGCCAGGCAGCAGCTTGCTGAGTGAGACAAGAGTGAGAGCCAGTGATAGAGCTGGGCAGCAGCATGCTGACTGAGACTATAAGGGCCAGCATAAAGCCAGGAAGCAGCTTCTTGACAGAGATTATGAGTGGGCTTGTTATCATCCCACCATTTTGGTGGCATCACAATGAACATCAACGTTGTGGGGGATGAAGATTGTAGGGGCCAGGGCATGGCCCAAGCTGGAAATGGCTGTCTCTTTATTAGATTTGTTGTTCCGGCATACACTTTTAGGGTTATTTGATTAGCTATTTTTGTTAGAGTGATATTCCTTTATAATATATTGGTTATCTTTATGGAACTTTATCAACTTTATTTATCCTCTCTTTGCTCTGTATGTTGTGTGAGTTTTGTATTGTATGTTGCGTGTGCTTGCAGGCAGGGAATTTATTTTGGAAGCAGTCAGCCCTAGGCAACTTCATAACTGATGAAGTAACCTAAGTGACACTCAGAACTCAGAGGATCCATATTGTTACTTTATATGCTGAGGGGGATAAGTAAAAGCTGAATCACAGCCAGACAGCAGTATATAATGCAAATGTCAGTTATAAAAAATGTGGCTCTTATAGCCTTGAATTTGAGAAACAGCATTGAGTCCTGGACCTCTGACCAATAGGAAAAAGTCCTCTTCTCTGATGAAAGTACCCCACAGCATTTTGTTGTCCGCACATGACACATCAGACAAGTTGGGAAAAGATCTGAGGAAAATTTCCAAATTGAGACATTCCAAGAGCATAATGATCTGGAGTGCAATGTCTGTAGCTGGTACCTCAGGCCTCTACTTTTTGCTTCCTGAAACTACAATGAATGATGAAGAGCATGTGGAGCTGTTGAAAAAAAATTTCAATATGCCAGGAGGCTCTCATTGGTACAGTGTATTCACACAAGACAGTTCTCCATGTGAAAGGTCAAAAGTTGTGCAGCACTACCTACCTTGAAAAGGATAACAATGCTCAATTGGCCTAAGAATAGCCCCAACCTGTATCCAGCTGAAAATTTACAGGAATATGTGTAAGATAGAGTATCTGAGAAGCAACCATGAGAAGCCACAAGAAGCCACGAGAGAGGCTTGGACCAAAGAAACTGGAGCAGACATTTGTTGTAAGCTTTTGAAAGCATGTGTTGACGCATGAGGGCGATATAAAGAACAAAGGAAGCATGTCTGAACTGGTTTGGGGATTATTCATATTCTGTAATTGTAACTGGATGATACTGTTAAAAACTGATTTCACTACTCAAATGTGTTTTCAGTCTGGCCCCTTGAAAGTAAACTTTATGCAGATTTTCTAATAGTGTTCTTAAAATTTCTACAATAATTGTAAATTCAGATCATGATCACAGTGACTAAACCAAGACGTTTTCATGCACTTTAGTTTATTCTTTGGTGTTCATCGCTTACTGCTGGTGATGCCGTGAACTGGGGATTATTTTGTTGTGACTCAATTTATGACCACCCAAAAAGTATGTCGTCCTCTCCAGGGTTATCGGTTTTAAAGTTTATATGCTTACAACTCCTTTCTTTGTCTCTTTGTTCAGCACTACAAGGAACACCACTCCAGAAATTCCCAGGCAGTTGTTTTAAACTCACAAGTCTCACCTGCCACATTTAAGGAATATAATAAAGTTACTAGAGGCATCATGTAACCCAAGCTCATGATGCCCAATCACTAGTACAGTTGGTCAGGTTAGAAACTTATATCATGAAGATATAACACATAAGAAAGCTAGTGTTCTTTTTCCTGAAGTTGACTAGAAACTTATTACAAACAACATGTGAAACCAATCACTTAATGCTCACTCACAATGATAGTTGTAGTGGTTAGAAAATTACCTCATGAAAATCAAACACAAAAAAGTGCAATAGCTCTCTCCTCTTTGCCGATATGAAGTACAGACTTCTTGATAACACCATGTAACACCAACCCTGGGATTCTCACTCACCAGGATAGTTTAGATGAAAAATTTACTTTGAGAAAATCCCACAAAGAAGAGAGTTTGTGCCGTCTTTCCTAATGTGGAATAGAGACCTACTGAATATCTCATGATGTTTAGTAAATAGGATAGTTGTATACTATGGAAACTACCTTCAAGAACACCTAATGTGAAAGAAAGTAAAGGCTTTCATTCCTGACAAAGATACAGACATGATAGTATCTTGTGAAACCAATGTCACTTATACTCATTCACTAAAACAGTTGCTTAGTTTAGAAAGTTACATCATGAAACCTAATGCAGAAGAAAGCTAATGCTCTCTTTTCTGAAAATGACTAGAAACAAACATCACGTGAAATCAATCACATAATGTACACTCACTATGATATTTGTACAGGTTAAATAGTTACCTCGTGAAAACATAATTCTGAAGAGAACAAAAGCTCTCTAGTCTCTTTTGTGAAATAAAGTACCGACTTCCTGATAACATCTCATGATACCCTCTCATCAGCACAGTTGTTTAGTTTGGGAACTGATCTGATGGGCGTATGTGAGAGCGATTTTACAAACCTAACACAAAAGAGAGCTAGTTCTGTCTTTTCTATAGAGACCTACTAAAAATACAGACATCATGATAACAGTTTGTGAAACCAATGATACTCATTCACTAGAATATTTGTCTAGAAGGTTACCTCGAGAAAACCTGAGGCAAAAGAAAGACATTGCTCTTTTCCTGAATTTGAATAGAAATCTACTGAAAGCACCATGTGAAATACACCTCATGATTTGCTAGTAGACTTTTTTCAGTTAAAAAATTTACATCTTTAAAAAACTTAATGTCAAAGAAAGCTAATGCTCTCTTTCCTAATACAGGTTAGAGACTTAGGGAAAGCATCATGTAAATCAAAACTCATGATGCTCACTTCATAGTATATTTGTTTCACAGGTTACCTCAAGAAATCCTACCACAATAGAAAGCTAATGCTCTCTTCCCTGAAAAATAAAGAACTGACTTGTTAAAAAATATCATGAGAAACTAACCTATTGTTAAACATTCAGTAGAATAGTTCTTTAATTTAGAAAGATACAGCAAGAAAAAAAAAAAGTAAGGCAGAAATAAACTAATTTCTCTTTCCTGACATAAAATACAGACTTCTTAAGAACATCATGCAAAATCAACCTCATGATGCTCATTTGCTAGTTTAGTTGTTTAGTTTTGAACGTTACCTTAAGAAAACCCAACTCAGGAGAGAGCTAGTGCTCTCTTTTCTAATTTAGAACTGGCATTTATCAAAAACAAAATGCGAAAAAAAAACCTCCTAATGCTCATTCACCAGCACAGTTAAATTGAAGTGTCACCTGATGAAACCCTAATCGAGAAGAAAGCAAAAGCTCTCTTTCCTGATTAAAATATTGACTTATCTAAAACATCTTGGGAAACCAAGTTGGTTGGATGAAAAATGTTAGATCATGAAAACCAAATATAGAAGCAAGATAATGCTCACTTTCTGAAACTGAATACAGATTTCTTGGAAACATTATGCGAAAGCAACATCATGATGTTTATTCACTAAAATAGTTCTTTTGTTTAGAAAGACACAGCTAAAAAATGTAAGGCAGAAGAAAGCTTTGGCTCTCTTTCCTGACATAAAAATTAAAATACAGATTTCTTAAGAACACCATGTAAAATCAACCTCATGATGCTCATTTGCTGGTTTAGTTGTTTAGTTTTGAAAGTTACCTTAAGAAAACCCAACTCAGGAGAGAGCTAGCGCTCTCTTTTCTAACTTAGAACTGGCACTTATTAAAAACAAAACACAAGACCAATCTCACAATGCTCATTCACCAGCAAGGTTAGATTAAAAAGTCATCTCATGAAAACCTAACAGAGAAGAAAGCAAAAGCTCTCTTTCCTGAATAAAATACTGGCTTATTGAAACATCATGGGAAACCAGCCTCATGATGCTAATTCTCAGGCATAGTTGGTTGGAGGAAAAAGTTAGATCATGAAGACATAATGTATGTGGGACAGTGAGAAATGACAGAGTTTGATCCACTGTCTGAGAATTTCTGGAGTGGTGTTCCTTGCTGTGCTGAACAACGAGACGAAGAAGGGAGAAGTAAGCATATAAACTTCAAAATCGATAGCCCCAGTGAGGGCGGAGGCCTTTTCTAGTGAATGTTTTTTGAAGGTTCAGCAAAGTGTTGTCATGAGAGCAAACTCCTTTCTCGGCATCACCAAGAATTGCACTTTGTTCAACCTGTGTGGGATCGTCTACTACTGCCGGAGTTCACTGGCATGTGGTCTACATCGGTCTACAAGTAGAAGAAAGATAATGCTCTCTTTTTGAAATTGAAAAGAGACTTATTGAAAACATCATGTGAAATTAATCTCATGACATTCACTTGTTTGGACAGTTATTTTGTTTAGAAAGTCACCTCAAGAAAACCTAACAAAAGAGAGCTAATGCTCTCTTTCTTGAAACCGATTAGAAACTTATCAGAAACATCATGTGAAAGCAACTTCATGGTGTTCACTCTCTCGGGTAACTGTTCAGTTTAAAATGATACTTCATTAAGACCATATATACAAAAGACAGCAAACACCTTCTTTTCTGAAATAAACTACAACTTCTTGAATACATCTAAAGAGACCAACTTCATGATGCTCTTTTACTTGTACATTTAGTTACATTAAGAAGTTTTCATCATGAAACCCTAAATAGAAAACACTAATATTTATCCTGACATAAATACTGACTTCTTGAAGGCATCATGTGAAACAACAATAACACCAAACTAACACTTGCTAACTTGCTAGTCTCCTTGATTATATTAAAATGTTACATTCTAAAAATTAACCTAAAAGAAAGCTAATGCTCTCTTTCCTTAATATGAATAGAGACTCTTTGAAAACATCATGTGAAACATACCTCATGATGCTCATGTAGTAATATAATTGACTACACTACAATGCTGTTTCAGGGAAACGAATGCAGATGAAAGCAAAGACTTCCTTTAGTGATATAAAATAAAGAATTCTTAAAGCATCATGTGAAGCCAATCTCATGATGCTCATTCATTAGTTTAAATGGTAACATTACAATGTAAATCATGAGAACCTGATGCAAAAGAAAGCTAATGCTCTCCTTCCTGAAATTGAATAGGAACTTCTTGAAAACATCATGTGTCACAAACATCGTGATGCTCATTCATTAGTTTAATTGATAACATTACGATGTACATCATTCGAACCTACTGCAAAAGAAAGCTAATGCTCTCCTTCCTGAAACTGAATAGAGACTTCTTGAAAACATCAAGTGTCACAAACCTCATGATACTCATTCACTAGTCTATTTGGTTAGATACACAAGTTACATCATGAAAACCGAAATCAAAAGAAAGTTCATGCTCTCCTTCCTGAAACTGAGTACAGGTTTCTTGAAAACATCATGAGAAACAGACCTTATGATGCTACTTGTTAATTTAACGGACTTAGTTAAAATGTCACCTCAAGGAAACTAATGCAGATGAAAGCAAAGGCTCTCTTTAATGAAATAAAATACAGAATTCTTTAAAGCATCATGTGAAGGCAATCTCATGATGCTCATTCATTAGTTTAATTGATTACAATGTAGATCATGAGAACCTAATGCAAAAGAAAGCTAATGCTCTCCTTCCTGAAACTAAATGGAGACTTCTTGAAAACATCATGTGAAACAAGCCTCATGATGCTCACATATTACTATAACTGGGTCAATCCATGTAAAATGTTACCTGAGGACCAATTCTTCAAATGCAACTTACTATAAAGTAAGTTGGTGCATCATTGTGCAGAATAGTTAGAATAGTTCAATGTATTTGGAAGGAGGAGTTCACTTCCTACTTTGCAAAGTAGCTTTCTTCTCTAGAATATTGTGCTACCATTGTGTCCCATCAGTAACTCAGAAGGATAGCCCTAGTATGCTAAATTATTGTTGTTGGATAAATTTGCTTTATCCACATGTTAAGATTATCTGAGGGTATAAAAATAGATATGGTTTTTTTTATTATCAGTGATTGAATTTAAAAAATTCTGCTACTTTGGGTTACTATGTAAAAACCAAGGTATTTTTCTGTCCCATCAGTTACCAACCCTATGAGGTGTGATTATGGGGGTATTTATCACTTAAGTCAAATGTTAGTTTTGTTAGTTAATTTGCATGCTTTTTTGATTTCTGTAAAGAGAACTAAATAAAATGAATTATAAGTAAATCTGCGAGTGCTTTCTGTTTGAAAAGTATTGTCTAAATGTTACCGCGGAATGACCCAACTGACAAAGTTTATTTGCTGCCTCAAGGAAACTAAAGGTTACACATGCCTATTAAATAATACCTCTTTATTCCAATAAACAATTTTCTCTACAGCTACTCTATAGACTTCCGACATGGGCCAGAACTTCTTTATTATTTTTCAGTACTCACTGTGCTCAAATAAAATGTGGTTTAAAACAGAACTTTAGCAGTGAACTTCTGAGATAATCCAGGTTGAGGGAAAAGGGGCTGAAAAAAATCTGTCCTTGTCGATGGCAACAGGCCCGCACTTATGGTGGACAGCAACCCCATTGGAAAAATCCTACAGACTTTGATAATTTTGGGCAAAATAAAGACTGCATTTCCCACAAATCGCAGGTCAAGGCATTATTCTGCATGCATTTCTAGTACTATTTTTGTATAGTACTAACGCATGTAACAATGCAATAATAAGGGCTTAATAGATATTTATAACCTAAAGCAGACAAAAGCAAAGACTATCTTTAGTGAAATAAAATACAGAATTCTTAAAATATCATGTGAAACCAACCTCATAACACTAGTATGACTGGTTACGTTACAATGTTACATCATGAAAACCTATTGCAAAAGAAAGCTAATGCTCTCCTTCCTCTTAACTGAAAAGAGAATTCTTGAAAACANTACCACCAAAGATTGGTGGGAAAAGTAAGCCAACACATGTGTGAAAATGCCCTGAGTATAATGATGCAGGTTCCATGAAGTAGTAACCAAACAAAGGGAGCCAAATCAAGTCGACAAGACAGTGATCTTTTTCTGCAAACAGATTTTGCTGACAACTATACTTGATGGTTTCAGAGTAAAGTCGTGACAAATCACTGAAAAATCAGGTGAATCTGTAACACTCCATGTTGTCATTGCCTATTTCAAAGATGGAAATGAAGTTGTTAAAAAAGCAGATTGGCTGATCTCAAACAAGGTCCAACACACTACTCTTAAAGCTGCAGAGCTCAATAAATATGTTTTAGAGCACCTTTAGAAACATGGCCTTTTCAAATCAGTGCAGCTTTTGATTGGTGGTGCTGCTATCGAATAACATCATGGCAAGTGACCAAACAACAGATGAATCTGTAAATCTGCACTGTCATTGCCGATTTCAAAGAAGACAATAAACTTGTCACAAATGCAGAGCATATGATTTCATATATCATTATATGGCCAAACATACCACTCATGAAACTGTAGACTCAATAAATATGTTTTAGAGCCTCTTCAGAAAGACAGTCTTTTCAAATCAGAGCAGCTTAGGACTGGTGGTGCTAAAATCAAATAACATCATGGCAAGTCGCTGCACAACAGGTGAATTTGAAAATTCCATACTGTCATTGCCCATTTCAAGGAAGACAATAAACCTGTCACGAAGACAAAGTGTGTGATTTCAGACAAGGCCCAACATGCCACTCATGAAGAGCTGTTTTAGCACACCTTCAGAAACAAATTCTTTTTAAACTAGTACTGCTTTGGACTGGTGGTGCTGCTATTAAATATTGTCATGGCAAGTCACTGCAAAACACGTGAATTTGTAAATCAACATTGCCATTGCCCATTTCAAAGAGGATAATGAACTTTCATAAATACAAAGCGCTTGATTTCAGATATGGCCCTGAATGCCACATATGAGGCTGCAGTGCTACCACCATCTTATAAAAATCATACCTCTCACAGCTCACTGTGCAGTTTGGTAAGGATGGTTGGTAATTCAAAAATGCATCTTTGTGTACATTCAGTCATTTACATGACATGGAGCTTGATATCTGAATTACCTCAAATGTTAACATATTCTAAATTAAATTCTACATTTATGGATGACAATTACTTCAATTTCATTTCCTTTCCCTTCAAAATAATTTACAGAGTATTGGAAGACTGCTTTCCAGTTCCCACTCTTTGATATTCTACAGATTTACTGAGATAATCTTTGACTGATTAATCTATCATCTTCCACTGTATTACATTCAGTGCTGTGTCTACTACATGCAGCGTTGTGTCTGTTATATATTCAGTGGCACGACACTTATTTATATTAATGCCATTAGTGGGTTATGTCTGAGTTAGACTGATCTGGAGTTTGGCCCCAGCTGAGTTTAGCCTATCTTGTACCTGGAACAATGTTGAAGGTGAACCCATCATGGCATATATCAGTGTCTATAACCAAACATATTAACAAGAGAAAGTTTCTATAATAGAATTCATTCCAATGTGTGTCTGTGTCTTTGCAAAACAAGCATATATAAAGATGTTATCCAAGCAAGGAAATAGAATGATAATGTATACAGGGATGTAAATGGTATATATATGATAAGAGGACTGAAAAATCATCAAGACTGTGGGAGCTACATGTTACTCAGGAATGAAACATTATAAACACACTGTATATACAGACTATAACTAACATAAATAATAAAATCCCAGGCCATCAAAATGAGCGAAATAAGAGAGGAAAATAGCCATAGATGTACGTTTGTGTACAACAGCTGTAACTGATTCCAAAAATAATCATTCAATTACGAATACGTTTAGGGCACACAGAGTAATTACCATCACTGTCTTCATGAAAGTCTGGCTGTTCCAAGCTGCTTACATTGTGGGCTGCCACTAATCACTGTCTTGGCTTTCAGATGCTCATAGCTCTGTTGTAGTTATTCTATATATTGCTGTAACTGTTACTGCATTGTAGTAGTTGCTCTCGATGTTGTTATAGTTGTTCACTGCACTGTTGTAGCTGCTCTCAGTGTTGTTGTTGTTACTTGTAGTTGCTCTAGATGTTGTTGTCATTCCTCATCACACTGTTGTAGTTGCTCACGCATTTTTATCCTCCATCATCATTTTTAGGCACTAAAACAGAAAGGAAAAAATGAGACGAGGACATCTTATGAGAATATTTGGACACAAGATAAATTCACCTTTGAGTTAAACAAATTTATTGCGGTACTGACGACGTTACTGTGGGGCTTAACCATGAAACTGTTCTAAAACATTGTCACTATCTTTGAGAATGACTAACTCATTTTTTACATATCTGAGACAACACAGATCGAACACTTTTATGAAAACAAATATGACTTAGTGTGTATCTATGCAACTGCAATTTTGGTGGAAAAATACTGCAGCAGGTTAAATTCAATGCTTAACATGAGCCCTGATCTCATGAGCAACATGGTACCCTTATTGAGAAAATGACTGAAGTCTGACTTTGGACATATATTTAATGCACAGAGACTACATGGCATCTCAGAGAGCAAAGAGGTGAGGGCACAGATAATAACGTTCTTCTTGTTTAATGTTCTTCATTTTCTTATTTAATGTTATTTATTCTTCTTGTTTAATGTTCTTCATTCTTCTTGTTTAATGAACATCTCCATTCATTTTGTTTAATGTTCTTCATGACAGTTACAACTGTAAATGAGTATTGCTTAAAACCATTTGCAACTGATGATAGGGTTGATTTTCTTTCTGAAGCATCAAGCTTAAAGTATATTTTTTGCTTCCACTTACCAACTATGTAAATAACAAAGGATCAGCTGGCACTGGACTCAAGATCTGATGGTCATGAATTCGATTCCTGACCTTGGCTGTGCGCCTTGGAAATGCATTTCATTTCCTTTTCTACCCTTTTCTTGAATGTGTTTCCTGGGAGTTGAAAAAATCCTAGAGTCCTCAGCTCTTCTGGGGAAATAAGAGTGTGAAGTCCCGTAGCTGGCATTTTAAGCTTGGATACAAAACTCTTTGACCCCATTTATATTATCATTATAATTATTATTACTATCATATACAGGAGCAAAAAGCTGTACTGTAGTATTTAGGCATTTCAATTCTTTACCTGACTGAAGAGCAAACTGTCCAGGTTGTGGACAGACTTTGTTCCTGTTCCTACTTGTAACTTAGTGCCCTTTCAACTTTCTGTTACCATTATAATGCTCTTGCTACTGCTGCAACTCCTAACTAATGTAGAGCCTATCACTGCTTCCACAAAGTCTCCATCTACTGACTAGGTAGATCAAGTCAGTGTAACTAGTAACATCTGAAATAAAAATGCAAATAATCATTCATACAATCAAATTGCTGCAACAGCAATTTGAATATGCATGACAAATACCATTTCATTCAAGGAGCCTTGTTGTTTTTATTCTTTGAGACATTATCATACAATCATCTCTCTAATTCTAATCAACAGCCAAGACAGTTTTCCCAATTTTAAATTTTAAGGCCCCTACCACAGACTTCTTTGGTTTTTGCACACTGACTTCCTTACTTCCAGCATTTTCAGGGATGCGCCATTGGCCTAAGGCCAATATATGATTCCCATTTGATTTTGATACAGAGATCAAACGCCTATAAATAAAAAAAAAACAAACTTTAAGTAGACTTGCTCTATATGACAGACTCAAGAGGGTGTTAACTGTGCCAAACCTAGCATTTGGATCACAATCTTTAGTGGCAGAAACAAGATGCCAATTTGGAGAGTGGTAACTGTTGCACCTTTCTTTCTTCATTTCATTTTCAGTCCTTAAATTTGGTCAGGCATCTCTTTTGTACTCTGAAGGACAGCTGAATACTGAATTATTCTTTTAGTTCATTTGATTGATATTGGTAAATTTCCTTTAAAAATGCTGAGCTTTGAGCCCATTATCATGAAGCTACAAGGCAGGCCTAGTCTAGGTCCACATGCAACAAACAAGTTGCTGACCTTTATCTGTTTGGCATAATCATGGAATAGCACCGATTCGGTATCGATATTGAACTGTGATTCGGTATCGATATTGAACTGCGATTCGGTATCGATATTGAACTGCGCACAAAGTTATTTTTTCCCCTTCTTCAATACCAGAGGCCCACCAAACTTCAACCAGTGCACTTCTCTCGCGGCAGCACCTCTCTTAGCGATCATGGCTCTCCCCTCCCTACGCACTGTCATTCATTGTAAGCACCACACGGTTCTCCCCGCCCCACGGACTGTCACTCAATGACAGTACCACCTTTTCTCAGCTGTTTTCACGATCTGCCATCACTTCTGTCATGCATCTTTTGGATTTTTTTATTTATTACGGGCATTAGATATAATGGCTGAACCTAGCAGAAGGAGACAGATTTTTTAACTCTGGAGGGATATCTAAGATATTGGGAATGCTAATCAGTGGCCCCGTAAAATACGAGCCTTGTTCTGGACTAACGGAATCAGGCACTGGGACAGAATTTTATTAGCTGCTTTTGTGTTTATCAACGGATTGGATCCAGCCCTGTTTATGGAGTGGGTGTGCTTAAAAAAACGTATGCAGAGACAAAAGTGGAGAAACTCACTTTGAAAATTTATTTAAATATTTTAAAGAAGGACGTTGTGCTCCTTCATTATACGCATGAAATAATTCAGCTCATCGGTATGAGTACTTCGACGGCGGGACCCCCAAATATTATGGCCATTTTCAAAGGAAATAAAGGTAAGAGCTACGTCTTTGTCTCAGTCTTTCAAAAAAAATGCAGACATTTGGGCACTGTTTTATATTAGTCCAGCTCAAGAAAAGCGCCGCTGAGGCGGTGGACATCTGAAGGTAAGTGTGTAAGTGTTGCTTTTATAGAATCTTAGTCCGCTTTGGATGTTCATTTCATTGTAAACTTCCATCGTGAATAGACTATGTTGGATGATTCTCATCACTGTCATCTGCTATGGCAGGGAATTGGAACAAAAGAATTGAGAATGTAGAGCAAATACAGTTCGGTGATTATTACAATCCGTACAATTTTTATAGTGTTTTGGGACTCACAGATCGTGTTTTATTTATTTCTTATCCGTGAAGGACTTGTCTCTTTTTGCATATCCTAGATGTGGAAGTGACTGTAAACTATCATATAAACCGCAAAGGTGGGTGTGCTATCTCTTCCGATGCAGAGCATCTAAAAACCACAAGTGTTCTATCACAAAATATTCCTTTTTCGAGAAAACAAAAATTGACATTCAGGATATTTTAGTGTTTTTAAGGTCGTATTTATTGCAATTATCGTTGAAAGTTTGTGCATCAGAGTCAGGTATATGTTATACCAGTTCGGCTGTTGACAGGGCCAACTTCATTTGAGACATTTTTGTGGAAACTGTTTATCAAGAACTGAAAACAATACGTTTCGAAGGTGAGATTGAAATTGACGAGTCCCAATTTGGCACCAAAGTAAAATATAACAGTGGTAACCCAATTCGAGGTAAAATACTTTGGATTTTAGGACTAGTGTAACGGTGGAATAATCGTCTATTACTATTTCCTGTCACAAAGCGGGATGCGACCACTCGCCTGACTATAATAAAGAGATTTGTTGTGCCAGGCTCGCAACTTTTCACAGACGGCTGGGCATCCTTTCGGTTCTCCATAAAAGTGCATTCAAGCAGAGTTATAGGAATGTAGCAACAGGTGAAGTGGTTGAAGCACACATAAATCAGATTGATGGTGCGTGGACCCACGCAAAGTTGCACTTTCGCAAGATCTACGGAACCTCCACAAAAAATTTTGAATCGCATCTGTGCAAAATTTTTTGAAGGAACTGGAGGAGGGGCAATATTTTCGCCACATATCAGCAAGACCTGCAACGCATTTTCACGTATACAGGTCTGCCCAGATACACTGCTGAGCTCCCTGTTTTCCAGACATGGATAACAGAGGAAGTCTATGTTAATATCAGTGTGACTCGCAATTCGGAACCTTCCTTTCCCGAAAGCTTTAATGGTTCCCTCCCGCCTTCATTTCCGCCTCAGCCTGAATCCCCTGTACCGGGCTCAAGTTCAGCGCCTGTCAGTGAAAGCCCCGCAAGGCCTAGGTCTACGACTTCCCCTCTTCACGCACTAGCACCAGTGGCAGGTCCGACAATTTCAACTCCAGCTAAGAGGAAAAAGTCCAACCCCCTTCCTCCATCATCTACCACGCTGACCTCTGTGCCAGGGCCAAGCTTTGCAACAAGCCACAACCCACCTCCCTCACTTCCAATCAGACCGCCGTCAAGCAAACAGACACAACCTTCCAACCTGCGCCTCATGAAAAAGAAAGCACGAAAAACACCACAAAAGCTATCTCATCCCCCTGGATTTGTTCCCTTGCCTTCGAAAAAACTATCACAAAAGGGTATCTAACCTTCCTGAGGATATTGACTTCCAGTAATGGTGAGTTATGTGTTCATTTGTTAGCTTCTACATTTCATTTAGTCAATACTGGAATCGAAATTATATATCGATACCAAATATTAATGGTATTGACTAAATCGGTGTTATTCCATGATTATACCATCTGTTTTAGTGTTTATTAGTCTACCCTCAAGGACATTTCATTGTGATGCAAGAATGTGGGCTGGCAGGGGAGAGTGCAAACTTTCAAATGACAAACTTTTTAACTCCACAAACTTCAGCTACACAAGATGCAGTTTAAAACAAACGTAATTTGTTATTGGATTTAGGTGCTATTTAAGCTGAACTGAGCATTTCGCTATTGATTTCATAGTTTGACATTGTCCCGCGAATCGTCTGAGGAGTAGACTAGAGTGGGTAGGACAGTGCTAACCATCAAAAATGCTACCCATCCAAAAATGTCAATCGAGCCCTGTTCCTAACTCATCGTCAGTAGAAACAGAAATACTGAGTGTGAGTCCTATTAGGAGTTCCTCCCCTTCGAAAATCACCAACACGGCGTGACATAATAAAATATATTGACAACAAGTTGTCTCAAATGAAGTCACCAAAGATGGCGAGCAGAAAGCTAAAATAACTTTTTGAGTGCTGTCCCTTGGCAGTCACCTTACATAAAAATTTAATGGTTGTTATTCTTTATTGCCAAAAATAATTATGGTACACTGAGCGGTTGGGAAGAGACCAACTGGTTTTGTTGCTTCACTGAACTTATAACAAGCATAATATGGAGCAAGCTTTGTTAAGCATACTGTGGCAGAAATGGTGAGTTTGACATCGGGAAAAGGCAATTTGCTTTTGGTGCAAAATCTGCTGCTAGAAGATTAGACCGAAGATTAATAATAATATCCCTGATAAGATGTAACGGCGTCTGCTTACAGGAAACTCTCCCTTCAGATTATCAAATGGTTTGGCAACACGATAAATGCCGTTTCCCCAAATATTCGATTGAGAATTTAGATATTTACCCAGTTCTGCTTGTTTTCAACTTTGTGTCGAGAAAATGCCCACCGAAATCCGTGGTATTTTGAGACAAAGGAGATGGTATTTAACGTTACTAAAAGTTCTCTCTCCAAAAGATATATCTCTTAACAGCTTGGCAAACCTGCACATCAAACATGGCAAGTGGGCAAGTTTTGGGGATGAAATTGTCCGTAACACTTGAGGGCAGGCCCTACACTTTCCCACAAGTTGTATTGCAGATAACATAGCGTGAAACGTATCATAAGTTTGGGTTTTCTATGCAAAATTGCACACCAAAGTGCTGAATGGTGCATTTTTTATTTCTTTCATCTCAGGGTGATCCAGCTTACCACAGTGTGATTTGCGATAGCACCAGCTGTTTCAAAAAGACTTATGAGGAATTATCAATATACGTTGATGTAACATATGAGCAACTGAAGAGAAACTCCAGAAAAACACCGTACAGGATCTTACATAAATGTAGGCATAACTAAGAAACAAAGAAGGAGTATTAAATAAGTGGCGCTTTTGCGTTATTTTACTCATTGTTACTTTGTTATGTTTGTGAATAGAAACTAAAAAATTATCAACATCCAAAATTAATTGGATGGTAGGAAGTTTCTAGTTAGAAAAGGACACGAGTTAACTGTCGGTATGTATTAATGGAAAAGGACGTATTTCACAAAATAGTTTAAGTTTTTAAGGTTCCAATAATATGATCCGTGAGATATTTAATGAAAGTGGATGGAAACGTGAGGCCAAGTCTGGAACATGTTTTAACATGCAAAGGGCAAAGCGAGTTGGAACCAGCCACCCGCTGACTGCCTGACAATTTGTTACGAATAATGAACGTTGTAGATGTTGTCTGCAGGCCGACCAGCTGCCATTGGAGTGCAAAATTCTACCACCGCACCCAGCGTTCTGCAAGAGATGCTTATAGCTATACAGTGTATATTCTGTTGTTGCATTCAAACGTAACTAGCGGCGGCAGAATATATTCCATGACAGCATCACGAAAAGTAATGTATTATTTAGGTGTGAATGGAATGAAAAGGATATATCTTACAAAATATCTATCTTTCAGAGTGATATGTCACCAAGATAGTGATTAAACATCATCAGTTTGCAAGAGACTTTCTGAGAAGTCTGGGTCTGATCCGGAACTGAAATGATTAATGTTTTGGTGCGCATTACAATATGATTTTGACAACTATCTTATCCTTCTTCTTCTTTTACTTCTTCTTCTTCTTCAGCAGCGTTACCTGGTCATGCTAGCAGACTGCTTTGGGCCATGACCTGTGTGGTCAGTTGCAGGTCTGTGCAGTTCCCCAGTAGCTTTGTCTCATAGTCAGCCAGCAATGGCCATAACCATTATCTTTGTTCTATCAGGAGAGGGCAGTCCTGTGACAAATATGGTTATAACGCCACAACTGCCTATGATGCGGTAACTGTAATATAGAGCTAATAGACCCATAGAGCAAAGTTAGACCTGGTTAGAAATACTGCATTTATTACATACATAATGGGGCATACCTAATACGAACACGCTTAGTATATAAACATGGATACTGAGTACTGTATTTTTGGTCTCGAGTTGTTTTTTTCTCTAAGAATACGTGTAGACTATAGTTAATATGTATTTCTGATAAAAAGTAAATTTTTATTTTCCCCAGGATGTACGCATTATCCGTGCTCTCTCTCTGTGTGTGTGTGTGTGTGTGTGTGTGTGTGTGTGTGTGTGTGTGTGTGT
>JAWQUT010000219.1:329883-357500 GCA_033807755.1 Ellobium chinense
GATAGATAGATAGATAGATAGATAGATAGATAGATAGATAGATAGATAGATAGATAGATAGATAGATAGATAGATAGATAGATAGATAGATAGATAGGTAGGTAGGTAGGTAGGTAGGTAGGTAGGTAGGTAGGTAGGTCGATCGACAGACAGACAGACAGACAGACAGACAGACAGACAGACAGACAGACAGACAGATAGATAGATAGATAGATAGATAGATAGATAGATAGATAGATAGATAGATAGACAGAAAACCAGACGGAAGAACTGACAGAGAAAAAAAGAGGGACATAATATTGTTTTCAGACTCACTATTAGAGGAGGGACAAGCAAGGTCTACCAAAAAGTTCACAGGTGGTTGATAATCGATTTATCTATGTGTGAGTGAAGGAGAGGAGATAATGTTAAAAACTCGTTTTGCTATACTTGAAAGATGGGGGCTGGGCGATCCAGAATCTGTACCCCCCCCCCCCCCCCCAGAAGTTACCACAAATTTCCACATTTTTGAAACTTTGCTGCATGTTTTAAAACAAATTTTGACCTTTTCTGTTCTGCAAATTTGGCTCAAATTTTGCCCGACTTTTGCCGGAAATTGCACTTTATCTGGCACGATCACGATATTCCATCAACGGGAACACAGAAAATATGTTCCATTTCTATAACGTCCCAACAGTACTGTTATAAACAATGCAAAGTGATAATAAATATAACAGAGTTACAAAACAATTTTTTTTTCTCCCTGTGTCATAGCCGTTGAGAAGAAAACTGTTTCATTATTAAATCTGAAATTGTAGATGGTTGCCGCCAACCTTTTTCTTCCCGTTTTGTACAAAATGTGAAAAAAAAAAATTCAAACAAACTTTTAGTAGATGCGCACCCTGCCTCACTGAGACTGGAGCACGCCAACCAAAAGCTTACTCTTTGTTAAGAACTGCCCATATAATACAAGGAAGGGGTGTGGCTTCACATTCTGTCAGATTTCAGTGACCAAACAAACACAGACTAGATTCTATGGTGCGCAATGTATCGCCATTAATGCACTAGAGTTTCTATGCAATTTTGCCACTACAGAGGTGAATGGTGCATTTTTACTCCCATTATGATGATTTACTTAAAGATAATCTAATAGTCTGTATAAAAGGTAAAGTACAGTGGAACCCGCTTAAGCGGGACACGCGTGAGCGGGACGCCCGCTTAAGTGAGACGAATGCCTGGGGAACGGAATTTTTGCTATTTAATCTATACGTGTGAGCGGGACGGCAACCCGCTTAAGCGAGACGACTTGAAGCCAGATTTCCGTAATATACACGTTGTTTTTGACAGGAATGCTGCAAATTGTCACTATCGTACTGTGTCTTTGTGCATGTTTACCTTTGCCCATCAGCTGAAAACCTGAGACCTACCAAGAAGCTTGTACCGACGGCCCTGATTACCCCCCCCCTTTTACGTTACGTGAGAAGTGATTGACACTACCTCCCCATAGCCCTNACACCACTGTTGTATCCACACTGAGAGACACCACTGTTGTATCCACACTGAGAGACACCACTGTTGTATCCACACTGAGAGACACCACTGTTGTATCCACACTGAGAGACACCACTGTTGTATCCACACTGAGAGACACCACTGTTGTATCCACACTGAGAGACACCACTGTTGTATCCACACTGAGAGACACCACTGTTGTATCCACACTGAGAGACACCACTGTTGTATCCACACTGAGAGACACCACTGTTGTATCCACACTGAGAGACACCACTGTTGTATCCACACTGAGAGACACCACTGTTGTATCCACACTGAGAGACACCACTGTTGTATCCACACTGAGAGACACCACTGTTGTATCCACACTGAGAGACACCACTGTTGTATCCACACTGAGAGACACCACTGTTGTATCCACACTGAGAGACACCACTGTTGTATCCACACTGAGAGACACCACTGTTGTATCCACACTGAGAGACACCACTGTTGTATCCACACTGAGAGACACCACTGTTGTATCCACACTGAGAGACACCACTGTTGTATCCACACTGAGAGACACCACTGTTGTATCCACACTGAGAGACACCACTGTTGTATCCACACTGAGAGACACCACTGTTGTATCCACACTGAGAGACACCACTGTTGTATCCACACTGAGAGACACCACTGTTGTATCCACACTGAGAGACACCACTGTTGTATCCACACTGAGAGACACCACTGTTGTATCCACACTGAGAGACACCACTGTTGTATCCACACTGAGAGACACCACTGTTGTATCCACACTGAGAGACACCACTGTTGTATCCACACTGAGAGACACCACTGTTGTATCCACACTGAGAGACACCACTGTTGTATCCACACTGAAGATGTGTATAAGAGACAGAGGTGTGGGTGGGTTGGTTGGTTGGTTGGTTGGTTGGTTGGTTGATGGCTGGTTGGCTGATCGGCTGGCCGCTTGGAAGGTTGGCTGGATGGTTGGTAGATCGGTCGTCGGTTGGTTGGTTGGTCACTTGCTTGCCTCGTTGGTTGCTTGGTTGGTGGCCTAAAATTTCAACGAAGAACAAGCACCAGATTTCTTCGCTGGATCCTTGGAAAGGTAGCTGAGCATGTACGGGTTTGTCCCGACAAGGCAACCAGTTCGCTACTCAAGTAATCTAGTAATGACAGGAAAGCAATGGCAGAAGAAGGACAGAGATGGAAAAGAAATGAGCGTAAGAAGAAAACAGAGAAGTAGTCAGAAAACGATGGATGGAGGCATATGTTATTAGAGAGACAGAGGAAAGAGAGTGGGATAGATATATAGATAGATAGATAGATAGATAGATAGATAGATAGATAGATAGATAGATAGATAGATAGATAGGTAGGTAGGTAGGTAGGTAGGTAGGTAGGTAGGTAGGTAGATCGATCGACAGACAGACAGACAGACAGACAGACAGACAGACAGACAGACAGATAGATAGATAAATAGATAGATAGATAGATAGATAGATAGATAGAAAACCAGACGAAAGAACTGACAGAGAAAAAAAGAGGGACATAATATTGTTTTCAGACTCACTATTAGAGGAGGGACAAGCAAGGTCTACCAAAAAGTTCACAAGTGGTTGATTATCGATTTATCTCTGTGTGGGTGAGGGAGAGGAGATAATGTTAAAAACTCATTTTGCTATACTTGAAAGATGGGGGCTGGGCGATCCAGAATCTGTCCCCCCCCCCCCCCCCCCCCCNGAAGTTACCACAAATTTTTGAGGTTTTGCTGCATTTTTTTTCACAAATTTTGACCTTTTCTGTTCTGCAAATTTGGCTCAAATTTTGCCCGACTTTTGCCGGAAATTGCACCTTTTTTCTGCCACGATCACGATATTCCATCAAGGGGAACAGAAAATATGTTCCATTTCTGTAACTTGCAAAGGTACTGTTATAAACAATGCAAAGTGATAATAAATAAATAATTATTATACCAAAGTTACAAAGCAATTTTTTTTCTCTCCCTGTGTCAGGGCCATTGATAAGAAAAATGTTCCACTAACAAATTTGAAACCGTAGATGGTTGCCGCTAACCTTTTTCTCTCCGTTTTGTACAAAATGTGAAAAAAAAATTCTCACAAACCTTTAGTAGATGCGCACCTTGCCGCACTGAGACTGGAGCACACCAGCCAAAAGCTTACTCTTTGCCAAGGACTGTCCACGGAATACAAGGAAGGGATGTGGCTTCACATTTTGTCAGATTTCAGGGACCAATTAAACAAACACATCCCAGATAATGTGATTAGCAATTTGTCACCATTAATGCACTGGAGTTCCTATGCAATTTTGCCACTATAGAGGTGAATGGTGCATTTTTAATCCCATTATGATGATTTACTTTAAGATAATCTAATAACCTGTATAAAAGGTACAGTATCAAAGAGACATGCATGAAAATGGTGTCAAACGAGTAGCATTACAGCTAATAATATTGTCATCACTGTATCATAAACTGGGATTTCACCGCTCTTTAAAGTTTGCTTCATAGCCTAAACAAGTAAAAAAAAAAATCAACATTATTTAAAAAAAAAAAGTTTAAATTATATACCTTTGCTTTCCATCTAACCACTTCTGAGAAAACACCGCAGGAATTTTGAGATTTTCAACCTGCGCACGCCGCCATTTCTCTTGCTGGTTGACATGACAGAGCAAGAAAAGCTAGCAGACGATTGGCATAAATGCATACGCAAACCGTTTAGACTAGTTGTCCGTTTGCTTATCTCGTTTTTTGACGTCACGCAGCAAAAATAATGGCTGCATGCGTAGGGTGACAATCCCAATATTCCAGCTGTGTTTGCTCAGAAGTTGTAAGACGGAAGAAAAATGTATGCGGTTTAAAGTGTAAAACAAACATAATATAGGTTTTTCGACAGTAAAGCAGTTAATTATCTCAATCCCTTTTAAAAAAGGAAAGTTTCAGACATAATATAGGTCTTGTTGTGTCTTCGGCTTCCCAATTATTGTGCTTTCTTTGTTACTGTTCTTCCCTTTTTTTTTTGAAATATGTTTTTTATACAGTTTAATTTATTATAGTTTCAAATATCAGGCTCAATATCTTTCATTCTAAGCTATATGTTGAAATAACGATCCCTTCAGAGAGTGTATCTTCAAAATAGTTTTGACTTGGAATATTTCATGAAATTTGATCCTGCCCAGTGAAATCTGAAGAGCATTTTTCCAATACTGAGTAAATGCACTTTCATTGAAAAATGAGTTTGTGGGATATTCATACTTTTCTGAGTTAATTCATTCAGGATTTCACCGAGCTCAAAATCTGCACTCCTTCAAAGGTTATCTCATGTAACAGTAAATAGAGATGTATGTGTGAAGAGCAGTTTTACCTAAATATGTTGTTTCCCTTTGCTTCAAAAATATTCAGAGACCACATACCAAGGTTTGCAAAAAAGCTCTTCATTTGGGCTTCAACTATAGTGAAATGGCAAATATCAGTTGCAGTCTGTTTGTTTGGCAGAGAGACTAGGAGTAATACAGTGTATAGGGAAATAGACGAAGTTATTTCTTTCACACTGATTATGGTGACACATGAGTATTGATGGCATAAAAGTATCTTATAATTAATATAAATGGAACATTATACTCCACTTAATCACCATCCTTAGCAGCATGAAAAAAGTTGTGATTAAAAGGACGTGCAATTATCCATAGAAATTTAGTGTTTAGTTGTGTGGAAGGCATTACAATTAAGGGAAATTTTGATTATACAAATTGTCATTAAGCAGAGTTGACTCTGCAACATTATAGAATTTATTTGCTTGGATACTGTAAGTTGCAGATTTAAAAACTACGTCGATTAAGGTAGCCCCAGGAAGAAAGATTTACAAGAGAAAGAAAGAAAGAAAGAAAGAAAGAAAGAAAGAAAGAAAGAAAGAAAGATATCTCATAGATATACACCTCGGAGGAGGTTAACAGTATGGGCCATTTTTTAAAAGAAACCTGACTGAATATATTTTAATGGACAAGCAACATAATTTTTTTTTTTTAACCACTGCCCGCCTGAACTTCTTGCAGTGACTGTTGTCTTGTGCCCAAGATCAGGGGAACTAACCCCAAAACTCTGCAATGAGATTTGTTTTCAAATAAACTTTCAGCACCTATAACTGAAGATTTTGATGGGCATGAAATTCATTGTCTTGCCAGTTAGTCTGAGACAGAACACCACTATAGAAATGGTTGGTGTTGCTTTCATGAAAACCTACTTTACAGGATGTCGAAAACGGCTTTTTTTGAGGATCTAGTTTCTGAGGGCCTTGCATGATAGTGTTCTAATTTGTGTAAGCGCCCAGATGTCTACAGTTACTTGGGAGTGATCCCATAGGATTATTGATGGAATGTATTTAGCACCCTTGCCTTGTACTAATTAAAAAACCTATTACAACTGATAACATCCTAGTAATAAGAGGCGGTAACAACAATTTGCCCTACAAACACCTGGTACTAAAGGTCCACCTGCAGCTGACAAAGCAACATTCAGTTAAAGTTTTGTCGGTAGCAATGACCTCCAAAAGTCAACGGAAAGTAGGCGAACAAATTCACTGATTGATGGAAAACTATTAAACACTTTCTGTACTTACATTCATCCATCAAAACTGAAAGACCCATAGCAATAATCTGCAGCATACTTATTGGACATATGGAGGCAGTATTCCCATCTGAGCCAAAAAAAAAAAAAAACCCAAAAAATCAAAAAAACAGGAAACTAGAAATAACCGCTTAATACAAGGAATCACTTTGAAGATTCAGATAAAATAAAACTTTATTATTCAATATATGGCACATTTATTTCATTGCAATCAAAATACACTCTGCCGTACAAAATAATTTGACATATTAATAGAATAGTCATTTGCACTGTACACATGCTAAACAAATATATCACAAATCATACTCAAGACCATGAAAACCTCTTTCCTACTCATATACCTCACCATACCCGTTTTCCCATCCGCACCCTCCCTCCCCCCACCTGCATATAAACACATACATGCACCAACCAAAAACATACCACAGACACATGTATTCATACACATAGTACATAATCACACAAACACACACAAGTTAAAAGAGTTCAACATAAGGACTAAGCTGAGCTAGCTGGCTGAAAAATAAGCTCATCACAGAGAAGCTGCACCCAGACACTGGCAGATAGAAATGAATGTTTTTGCTGGATGCAGTTTTTATGAATCGAAGCTCAACTCATGAATTCACGAAAATTAGATCCTTGTTAAAAAAAACAAAAAACCAACACCTCTGTAATACTTAACAACAATTGGTGTGTTTACTATGCTCTGAAGTGATTGTCCCGCAACCCTCAAGCATTCTTTTGAGCACCACAAGGAAATACACTTTCCAAATCTATTTTCTTGTACACCAAGGGCCAATTATACAATATCTCAGTACAATTATCCCAATTTTTTTTCATAACAATACAGTGTGCATTTGTCGTTTTCATATTATTCATTCATATGAATCATGTACTCACTCATATCATCAAACAATACTAATACTATATATAAGGCTAAGCACCATGGGGAAGCATAAATCAAACAAACAATACTACAGGTAAGGCTACCTAGCGGTCATCATGAAGTGCAGTACTTGGTCGCTGCAAAAGATTGGCAGTGACCATTCTTATCTGCTCACAAAAATGAATAGTATATTTAGCTCAAAATTATTACCAAATCATCTTGAGGCACAGGAAATGATATGGTAGAATCTCACTATAAAGTATGCACTGGTGGATATTGCAGAATAATAATAAATATTTCCATGTGAAACTCATACTCAATAAAAATGTGTACTTATTACATGGCTACTTAACACTGACCTTCTACTGTATCGTATGTGTGGTCACCACAATCTACAGTGGACCAAACTGAATATCAATAATAATAATAATAAAAAATACGACTTTATTTACCCCGTAGGGAAATTGTTTTACAACGTCATACAGTGTTAAACATCTCATTCATAATACAAACACATACAACAATACACATCATATATGTAAAAACATAATATTACAAATGAAATGCATAACAAAGTCATTGCTGGTCGCCAGCGGTGCAGCGCCCTGGTCCCCCCAGCTCTAAAGCCAGGTACTCATTTACACCTGAGTCGAGTGAGGAAATGGAAGCGAAGTGTCTTTCCCAAGGACACTACAACGTAAACCGCCCAGCTCGCGAGTCAAACACATAAACCTTAGACTTGAAAGTCTTCAGTTTCTGAGTACGACTCACAAACCGCACGGCCACCCTGCCTCCAAGGACCCTTCTGGTACTGTAGACGAAATACGTACAGTAAAACACTGGTAAAAAATTGGGCTTGGGATCACAGAAAAGTATACTTAATATCACTAGTGCTCATTGTCAGTACAATACAATGCAGCTCCAAAATCTCAACTTTTTAATTAAATAAGAAGAAAGACTTATTTGACATAATAAAATTGCAAGTTGAAGCCCTTTCGGCAATATCCCTGGACTCTCAATTAGTGCGCCTGGGATAGGGTAAAGAGAAGGGTTAAGGAAGAGAAAGCATTTTTAGGATAGAGGACAGATTTAACTCCCGTAGCCTGAGGCTCTGTGGGTGCACCCTCCCACTGGCTGCGTGGCCATGGTTATGGATAATGACTGTTGTATGTGTTGTCTGCCTGCCGGTCAGGCAACACCGGTACCACATCATGAGAGTTAAGATCTGTGGGGCTCTGGGCATGAGAGAGGCCTGAAAGGATGAGCAAGAAATAATGTAATGCGTTATGAGAACAAGGATGGGCAGTTACCTGTGTTTGGTCCCCATGAGTAAGCAACAGTGGTGGTCCTTTCTCACGCCCAGGTCCCACCTGTCATTACGGTCCGAAGCAATATTAATACTTAAACCACTTAAAGAAACAAAACATCAGGTCATGATATTTGCTTATATCGCTTGAAAATGAACATTCATATGGCTCATTTTGCCTCTTCCCCTCTCTCTATCTCTTCGCTCATCTCTTGGTCTTCTTCCATAAGTTTTTTTTCTCGATAGAATGTGTCCATCATACCCATACCCATATCTGGATTTACTACTACTTGGGATAGTCCCTTGACTGGATCAAAGTGAATACACAGTCACCACAAGTCATTGGACAATAGGGGGCACATTCATCACAAAGCACTGTATGGTTGCAGGAGCCTAAGTGGTCAAATAGAATTGGACTATCAGAGTCAATAATAACAGAGTATAAAATCTGTCGTTTGGATAGACTATGTACAGTCGAGTCCGCTTAACTCGAATCGCTGGGACCATCCTAATGAGTTTGAGTAATCATAATTTGACTCACGATTGCCAAGGCGAGTCAACTGTATGTGAGCGAACAAGCATGCTGGGAAGGTCACGAGGCCAGCCTCTTAGTTATATACCATCATGGTGCATTGGGCCAGATGTGTTAATGTACACACTGATGCCGAGATGCTTGATTATCGATTGATTTTTCGGCATCGCCGAGCCCTCACACATTTTCTTCCCTCCACTGTCTTATCAGTGGTGATGTAATGCACACGCTATACTTATTGTGCTGCGGCTAGTGGCACTCGCAGTTACAAGTTTTATTACCAGTTTCTATCCGCGGCACCATCTCATATCTTTTTCAAGCCGTCGGCACTGTTTGGCACCATGCGGGAAGGATGCCCGGAGGAGAATTTGCCTCTGTGACAGCACTGGGCAGTTTGAGTAATCAGAAATAGGCGTTAATTACTTTCTGTTATGCCAAGGCAATTAATAGATGCAAAGATAGAAAAAAATTTCTTTTTCTTTCGACTAATAAGAAATTTGAGGTATCTGATTTTGACATACATGGACTCGACTGTAAAAATAATCATATAACATGAACCCACACCAAAGATGTAATGAAATTCAGTCCTCAATTTGTAAAAAAATAAAATTGTTGTAGGCAGTGTTTCCCAATGGCTTCAGCGTATTTCATTTGTGTGGGCCTGTGGTGTGGAAAAGAAGGCCAAATTTTTAATCTCTATCCATCTAACTTAAAAATGTAAAAAATCTAAACGAAGGAGCCACCTTGTAAATAGTATATAATTTGAGCATAGTGATGGTACCAGACCTAGCCTTGGCCATCTCCGAATGTTCCTGTGGGTCAAGGACGAAATCTTATTAAATGGCTTAAAGAGGCTTTTATAATCTGGCTCCTGCAACCTGTACACTAGATAAAACTTACAGCGAGGCCACAAGGAGGTAATGTGATGATGATAAAAAAAACAAACCTGCAGAATGCCAGACTCTAAATCCTTTATAAATGAACATCTCTCTCTAATATACACTTTTACACAGACAGAAACAAATATGCACATGACAAACACACATGCATGCATGCGTGTGTGCGTGCTGCATGCCACTACTAGATTTGCACATGATTCGGTTATTCTCTGAACATGGTTTGTGTGAAATAATAATAACAATAATAATAATAGTGTGTGTGTATGTGCGTGCGTGTGTGTGTGTCCATACTGTGTTTGTATACGTACTATATGAGGGTTTGGGGAGAGAGATGCATTGTCTTTACCTGCTGTCCCGGTTGTTGTGAGTTCAGTTCTAGTTTCTACCCCTTTATTTGCAGTTTGTTTAGATTTGATCTCGTCTGCATATGTGTTATGCCGTGATGTGTGTTCGTGTGATCTTTCATTTACTCACTGTTTTATGCTCCCAAAGAAGGACACAGGTCCGAAAATTTGGATCATTTATTAAATTTTTCATGCCAGTCTTGAGAGTCTTTTATATTTTTGAAAATAATGATAATAATAATAACAACGCAGTTTATAAGTCTAATGTCCAGGCTAATGCCCGCTCACAGGACTTCACGTTATTATTACCCCGGCAGGCCTGTCCACTTTTAGACTTTCTCCACTCCCTGGGGAGCATATTGTGCCGCAGCCATTTACAGGCGCTGATCACTAACATTCTGACAATATCTTCCACTGCTTAAAGCCAGGTACCCATTTTACAGATGGGTGGATTGAGGTAAATATGAATGAAATGCTTTCCCAAGGCACTTCCAACACAACTGTGATCGGCAATCAAAGCCACAGCCTTTAGATCTTAAGCTCAATGCTGTAACCGTTCATCCACATTGCTTCAAAGTACCTTCTTATACATCAACACTGACAATGTTTCATGCAGCCAGTCAAAATGAGGTTTAGGTCACTAAACTAGGAACTGGTGCGAACATCCAGTACTAGCATTTTTGTTTGCTGCAGAAATCAAGAGTAAAATCATTTCTGTACACAAAATACTGATTGCATTGGTGAATGGTACATGCAGAAAACTTCTGAGCTTTTGTAAAGCAGAATAAATGGCTATCACAGTAAAGAAAAACTGTTCTCCAGTATAATATTCTGAGACTAGTTTCCACTTCATGAGAGTGACCCTCTGCCACTCCAAACAATCATATCTGGCTGCGCGTCAAAATTTTTTTGACCTCATGAAAGAGCACACGCCAAGCTTTCATATCATACAGATGATTTAAGTTTGTCAAAATGTAGCTTATGCAATGTAATAATTAAAATACATGGCTCCGGAAGACTTGGAGAGGTAGATTAAGTGCTAAATATATACCTTCCAAACAATAATAATAGTGCTGTTTATAAATCTCATATCCAGGCTAATGTCCTCTCAAATGACTTCACATTATTATTACCCTAGCAGGCCTGTTCACTCTAGAACTTTCTCCACTGCCTGGAGAGCATACAGTGTCGCAGTCTCTTAATAGCATTCAGACATTGTCTTTCACCGCATATAGTCAGGTATCCATTTCACAGACAAATGGACTGAGGAAAATGTGAATGCAATGCTTTCCCAAGGCACTTCCAACACAACTGTGATTGGGAATCAAACCCATAACCTTTAGATCTTGAGTCCAACGTCATAGTCATCTGGTCATGTTGCTTCAGAACTCGTTGGAAATTAACATTTTCTAAGGGACAACTTATATCATGTTTGCTTGTCATCATGTCTTTTCCGACTTGTCGTCACTGTCATCACTGTCCTCACTGCTGCTACTCTTTCTCCTATCGTCGCCACAAGAATCATCCTCGTCATCATCATCATCATTGACTTTTTTCTTCTTCTTTTCTTGGGGAATGACATTCATGGTACCTGTTCCCAACACATTCACAGGATTGTGAACATGGATGTTGTAATTTATTACACTGTTCAGAGAAGAAAAAAAATGGGAGACATATTGTTAACTGACTAAAAAATAATTAACTTATGCATGCTTTCTGAGTTTGTATCACTTGTTGTACTATGGACATCAAAAAGCAATGCACAACACTATGGATAATGGGTGTTACTTCCAACAACACTTTGAGGTGTGCCTGTACAAAGGCTTTATCTCCCTTATATAATTCATATAATGGTATGGTCTGTGTGCAGGCACCTCTGGTCCTCTGCCCCCCTCCATCTCACTCCCAAATTTGCAATCTGGATTATCCAGTCATCGGTTTAGCTTATTTCAAAGCAAGGTTTACTTTCTGAAAGTCTCTCTGTCACATATCAGGTTTAAAGGAATAAGCTATCAATATAAATTTTTAGTAGAACAATGATAAACCTTCCATAGAGTATTTGCAGCAGGAGTTGACCAAATGAAAATGACTAAAACTAGTCATCACCTTAGTTTGCATGTGCTCTAGCTCTAGTTAACAAAGTTCTAGGGCTCTCCTGATGTGTACTTGGATCAGTGTTAGGACCAGGCTAAGGGAAGAGAAATCGTCCCTGGTAGAGATCTCGAGAGATATACAGTAAAACTCTGTTAACACGAAATTGAAGGAGCCAACCAAATTGTTGTGGGTTAATTTATGTTATTCATTTACTAAAGGTCTTTGACACCTATTGTTTTTTCTTCTTTTGGCCCTATTAACATTTGGTGTTATTCCACATATACCACTGTGATTTTGGGAAATTTCTTCCATTAAAGTACTTCTTTTGCCCATTCTTTTAACAGGAAGAAAAAGGGGGGTCAATGCCCAAAATTTTTCACAAATGTCTTCTGAAAAAGGTCACCTGAAATTCTGATTTTGTCCCCAATTTTTCATTAGGCTGGTTTTCATCGCATGTGAATACATAAGGCCTACACATTTTATTTTTTTTATCTAGAAGGCTCAAACTGTAACTGGAACTTTCAAATTGGATGCTTTATTTAGATCACAGGTCATTTTACATATTTCTACACCCTAACACTGGCTGGCAGGGTCCCAAAAATGGGGGATTTTATATATAAGCCGATTAATTGGGTTGTACACAATGAGTGGTTTGCCCCTCTAATAGGTGCCACAAACCTTTACAGCCCAATATAAAGGGAAATAACCAAAGAAATGTCAGATATCATTGTTTCTAAGTGACGGATTTGATAGCCTTGACTGGCTATAGCACTGTGTATTGTTGGGGGGGTCTCCGTATGTTTTCGGGATTGCCTTATCTTGTCATCAGCTTTGTTCGATATATTTATCATCTGTCAGACCATCTTTGGACAAGGGGAGGGAAAAATGCTGCAGCACTGGAGTGTTTTTACTTCTTGCGCCTACATGTCACATATCATCTTGTCAAAAGTTACTTGAAACTCGTTACAGGATTGCTCATAAAATTTAATAGTAAATAAAGAGCACCACAGGACAGGGATTTTATTTCTTATTAATCTTATTCACACAGATTTCAGACACAGTACTGTAATTTTGAGTTCAATTGTATTATGTAACAGAAATCCTCACTTTTTCCCTGTTCTAAACATTAATCCTAAACCTATCCTTATCCCTAACTAAAGCAAACCCGGAGTTTGCTACATGAATAGTAATTACACTTTGATTGTCTTTGGCTGTGGCGGAATTCATATTCATGTAGACAATTTACTAATCAGTTTCTTTGTTCAATTACATATTTAAATTTTCCTGGAGGATATTCCTGTTCTTTCGCTATGACCTAAAGTTCTTTTTTATGATGTAAAGCGGAAGTCCGAATGTCTCATGATGTTGATATATTCTGACCTGTGGTAGCAGTCATTCCATGTCCTGTAACTGGTGTTACATTGGAAATAAAACTGAATTGAATTGAAAATTGAACAAGTAACCTAGGTGACTTTATGACAGATAACAGAACATAAAACAAACCCCGCTGTCGATTCCACAGTTGATGGAAGGCGAGCCAGATCACATCTTTTGCCCTGCTCGTCAACAATGACAGGTGCTGCAATGTCAATCAAACGAATGTCAGGAAAAATGTAACAAAGTTCATTATCATGGCTAGAGATGCAACTTGGTATAATGAGTCTTATATCAGTAAACAGCAAGTCAGAGACACAGCAGTAGATACTGTATGGGAGATGGTACAATCATCATGCTCCGTAAGAAGCTAAAGAGAAGCCTTCATGAAATGCGTGTTTTTCTTTTTGACTTATAATGTTTGACGTTCCTCCTTTTTCAGTGATGAAAATTTGAGCAGTGATCCTATTGTTTTAAATGAGGCTATAATACCACAAATTCACTATATAGATATGTGTGGCTTGCGAGGCTATAAATTTACAATTCATGGTTCAAATGGGNGGGGCATTGCCATCTAAAAAAAAAGATAATGCTGTTAGAGCTTAACATCTGTTAAAAACAGGATTTTTTACAGAGTTATTAATGATATAAGTAACATGAAGTCATGTGTCAACCGAACACATGATGTGTCACTAAGCAGTAACTAAATAAATTACCAACACCAATGGAAAAGCTCACAAAATATACAATAGTCATAACACGAGTGTCTCAGATGAAGATATCATACACACCTACTGTATTTCCATGACTTATCAACTGCCTTTTAGCCTCAACATGACATGCATAACAACAAACAACTCTGACAAACATTAAGTGAATTATGCAGACAAACATACATAACTCATAAGTATAATTATGGCCACAAGCCACCTCCCTCAGTTTGCTTTTAACTTTCTCTGGCCACCCAATTTACCTATGTCATATTGATATTGTGATTTAATCACCTGATGAATACCTAGCAGAAAATACAAACAAACATGTAAGTGAATCATGCAGACAAACATACAGGTGCTAAAGAAAGCTATTCTGTGGAAGTCTCATTTGGCCAATCCCACATGCTGCCTCTCTCTTTTTGCTTATTTTCTCTGGTCAATCAATTTATCGGATCCTTACCCACACTGAGATGGTGATCCAACAAATAATGCATCAATGAAATATGCAGACAATCATATTGAAATGAACATGCTGACAAACATACATATGTACTACAACCATTCTGTGAAGGTCTCATTTGGCCAACCATACACATTGCTTCAAATGCTTCAAATTTTCTCTGGCTAATCAATTTACCTTTATCCACACTGAGATGGTGACTTACTCAACCAACAAATGATAAACACTTAGAGAAGGAAGCAAACAAACACATAAGCTTACCACGGTCATTCATCAGATGATTCGGGTGGTCTATCGCACATGCTCCACCGTACCCCTGGTTGCACATCCCCAGACCAGTCACTGTACCTTTACAATCTCTGTTTGTTGGGCTATATGGTACAATCGCTGTGTTGACATTAGATGCTGGGACATCAGGCTGATTTTTAGAAAGTGTCACATCCTTGTTTTTCACAAAGTGTTTTAGAATCTCTATAACATTCCAGTGCTGTCCTTGTGCTGCCATAACAAGAGGTGTGTTGCCTTTGGTATCTGGTTTGTTACCCTCTCCGCCCCATGTAAGAAGTTCCCCTACCACATCTTCATGACCGTGTTCTGCAGCTACCATTAAGGCATCTTGAATTCTGCTTGAGAAAGCATCATAAAAGTTTGTCAGCAAGATCTTCACCAATTGACTTCGCCCATTTTCAGCTGATATCATTAAGGCACCCCATCCTCGCTTGTCTGTAGTCTTAACATCTGCTCCCTTCTCTAGCAGCATGCTGGCTATTTCAGTGTGTCCATTTTCACATGCCAACAAAAGTGCATTGAGACCATCTTCATTACAACTGTCAAGATGTGCCTTGTGGTCAAGTAATAATTTTACAACACTGGAGTAACCTTTCTGGGCTGCGATCATCAAAATAGTCCATCCATATTTCTTAGCATTAATATGTCCTTTGTCGAGAAGTTCTGTGGCTTTGGCCAACAACTTTTTCTCAGAAGCAGCCATTAAAGTTGTAAATTCACGATCATCTAGATCTTGTAGTTGCCTCAGTTCCTCCATATTGTGTATTTGTGCTTTCACATTATCACAGTAGTTTTCCTCTCTTTTAGAGTAACATTTTCCTGAGGAATCGATTGGGGCACATCTTGATATAGGATCTACTGTGTTGTCGACAAGTAGTGACTTTTCACCTTCATAATTTTTCTCATGAAATTTCACACTCCCTTCAACGAAATTGTCTCTATTCTTCCCAGGCACACGTCCTTTATCTTCGAACTGTGGTGGAACACTGTTCCCAGGGTTATTGTGTGGTGCAACTGCAGAAGCAATCAAACCACTCCCAACTGAGGTCTGTCTTTGTGGAATGCATTTGGAAGACATCTTTGGAACTTTTCCTGGGTCCTTGTTGAGTACAAAAAATGACCGAGTCAAATGGTTGTTGCCAGTATGTTCCTGCGGAATCTCTACATTATCTCTCCTCATCACTCCAGGCATTCCTATGCTCCTAGATCTATGTGTGGAATCAATCTGCAGACCTATCCTGATGTTTTCACAAAGTGATGATACATTTTTTTGGATGTTCTTACCTACTGTTGCAGTGTCCTTGCCATTTCTTGCTGCAGGTACATCCAGGCTACTGCGTGAAGAAGCTTGTTTGTTTCTGCTGGGTGTCAAAGTTCTTTCCTGGATTTGAAGCAATTTTACAATGTCTGTATGACCATATTGAAGGGCATAATTCAAAGCAGTCTTTCCATTTTTTGTTTTTATCCTGACATTAGCTCCATACTGCATAAGTAGCTTAACTATACTATAATGACCTTTTTTAGAAGCATATATTAAAGCAGTTGCCCCATAATGATCCTGTGCGTCGATGCTGGCTTCATAATTTATCAACTCTTTTAGGATACCACAGTAACCCTTTTGGGCAGCTATAATCAACGCAGTGTGGCCATGATCTCTAGTGTGATAGTCTACGTTTGCTCCACATCTCAGCAGCCATGTGGCAATGTCTAGATGGTTATCCTGACAAGTATACATCAGAGGTGTTGTACCTCGCTTCGTCCTTGTATTCACATCAGCTCCATAGGCAATCAAAACCTGCAAAATATGCACAAAGATATTTTTAGATATAACATGTAGGTATCAAGAGAGGAGCAGGCAGGTAGTGTATACAGTCAGCTAGATGATAGGTAGTTAGACATACAGAGACAGGCAGGTAGACAGCAGGCAGGCAGACAGACGAACAGACAGGCAGACAGACAGACGGACAGGCAAGTAGGTAACACTCATAAAGACAAGCAGATAGGTAAACATACATGCAGGCTGGCAGACACACAGTCAGACAAAGAAAGAAATAGATGGACGATGGAATAACATAAGGATGGATGGATTGAAAGATAAAAGACAGATAGGCAAATGGATGAATGAACAAACTGATGCTGATGTATGGACGAATGGATGGATGGTTTGGATGATGATGAATGGACGAATGGATCAATGGGACCTTTGGGTGCATGTATGGATGGATGGATGCATGAATGGATGGATGGACGAGCAGCATGAGTGCCAAAACAGTGATATGGATTGAAAGACGGACAGCCCAACAGACAGAAGGACAGATGCATAGCTAGATCTAGATAGATAACCTTCACAATATCCAGGAAGCCATTCTCAGTTGCACATGTCAAAGCAGTAGAGCCATCACTATTGCTGGCATTCACATTAGCCTGGGCCTGAACCAACTGTTTCACAATGTCACAGTAACCATGCTCAGATGCAATCATCAGTGCTGTGTGCCCAGTGTTTAGAGTTGGCAATTCCCTTTCCACCCTATGGTCAAGCAGCAGCATCACAATATCAGAATGCCCATAGGAAGTTGCAGTCATCAGTGCCGTATGCCCACTGAGTCCATATGCATTGATGTTGGTGATATTTTCCAGCAGGCGTTCGACAGCATTGTAATTGCCTTCCTGGCAAGCTCGTATCAGAGCTGTATTCTGCATATTTTTGATGAATTGGTGTGACCTTAGGGATGTACTCTGTGTTTTGGATCAAATGGCATGGGTTCGGTTCCTGCCATCATAAGTGATGCAGTCTTAAGAAGCGTTGCTAAAATATGTATTCACAAAAGCCTTAGTTTATCCACCTGAAACAAAAAGTAACATAACAAATAACACCATGATTATTTTGATCAGTATAACATTTAACAGCAAAAAGAAAAGGTGATTTTCATGTGAACTCAGGATACTAAAGGATCTGGCCAGGTGGCAGGTGATATCAAACAGGGTTGATAAAAATTACTTTTAAAAATGGCCGTTACAGTTTCTTTACTTTCTTTGAAAAATGAGTGAGTGTGGTGAGTGAGCGTGCATCTCACTGAGTGGGCGTCTCTGCTTGGGGCCTGGGCTGGAGAGCAAACAGTATCTGGTGCTGAATCTATGGTCCCTACTCTCCTGAGACTTCTGCTCCTTGTGTCATTATCTAAGATCATATACTGACACACACATGCATTTGGAGGGGGAGGGGGGAGAGGGATGGGAAAGAGAAAGAGGAAAGGGGTCAAAGGGAAGGAAAGGAGGGAAGGAGGAAAGGTGGAAGAGGGGAAGGGGGAAGAGGGAAGGAGGGAAAAGATGGAAAGGGATTCAGCCTTTCTGGTTTCATGTGGTGTCTCCAGGACAGAATTTCGGCTTTCTGACCTGCAATTGGCAACCATGCGATGAATGGTTCATCACATGGTTTGCATTGTAATGTCCTTGAGAAAGGCATATCTCCCCTTTTCTTAACCCCACTCAGGTGTATCTGACGATATAACTTTTGACTGGGGAGACTAGGGTTATTAACGATTTCATTCAGTAATTCTTGTGCAATATTTGAATGATGTATCCTACTGGCAGCTATTCTCATCTGCCATCAGATCTCATGTATATTTGTTTATCATGATATTGTGCTATGTGCATGCGTGCGGTGTCACAATTTTTGTGTATATTATTGCAGTATGAGCTGTTCACTCTTTCAAAAATTGCTACCTTATGGATTTATACATTTTTAAGATAAGAAACTGACATTTTCAATTTTGAACCCCTGAATGTGGCCATTTTCACAATTGCTTTTTATAATTTATTTCAACTTCACTAGTTTTAATAACCTTGTTGAATTTTATCCAGGCATAAGAGAAAGTACCTTAGTGAGGTCAGCAGAATGACAGAAAATTTGGTTCTGGTTTTATTCAATCAGAGAGCAGTAACGCTCCTTGCGGTAGTTTTCTTAACCTTGCAAGTAAAATTTTCACTTTAATTGTAGTTTGCAGCTGTTAATCATTATTATATCTTTAATAATTTTGTCTCTATGTTCTTTCCATCTTTCTAAGGCTCATTTTACAATCATTCTTCAGTCCACTGGTTTTATTAATTAGGTCACGCTGTAATACTTTATGAATAAAATAAGAAAGGCTGACAGATATGTCGTAACATGTCTGTTTTGAGCATGCATTCACATTGGTTGATTATCTGACCTCGGCAGATGGTGCAAAATTTGAGCTAAACATGAATTTGTATAAAAATCAATTCATATATTATAGGTCCAATGAACACTGACATTCCATATCATCCTGATGACAACAGCTATCTGATTTGATGCAGCAGCTCAGGAAGTGACCCTCAGTGATCAAATGATGTAAGAAAACAAAAATGGAGGCAACCATCATATGTTTCTGGTTTTAATTCATGGACAAATGAATGATTTTTTTATGCTGCATTAAAGTTTTGGCAAATTCTGGATCAGATGCGGTTTTGGCTATCTCCAGGGACAAAACCACTTATTTATCAATACAGTTCAATTAGTCATAGAGAAGCCACTAAATCTGTCCTTTTCCTGGATTATACCAATGTATTTCTCACTGCCAACCCTTATGCGCAACATATCTGATGCCATCTAGATATATATCCTCTAGTGCCAGTAATCATTTCATGCTAGTAATCGCCATCATCCATTTGCAACTAGTTTCTCTTCAAATCTACAGAGATTTTCCTTGGATTACGATAGCAGATGGTGTTTCATCTGTTTTTCCAACAGAATAAGTCAGAATGGAGGACAAAGAAATGATTTACAGGATTGTATGATCAATTTACCATGACCACGTTGCGCATTCTTGCCCACTGGAAGTGGTGATGCAACAACAGTGACATTTTATTGTTTTGTGAAATGAAAAATGCAATAAATAATTTAGAAACGCATTTTTGTAAAATTGCTAAAAAGAGGAGTTAACAAAATCTGACCTTTAGTAAAGCTATATATATGACATCTGCCTTGTTCGTTTCTCAAGGAAATTACTTTCTTTTTTCTAACATTGCTAAAGCAGCATCTGGTCATGCGCTTAAAGAGAGACATTATTTTTTCCTATTTCCCTAAACATGTTGTGGAAGCAAAAAAAAACTATAAGTATACAATTAAAAGAATAACGATATGCATTTTACACATGGATCTGACATTTAAGACTTTTTCCCCAATACTTTACGAGGAGTAGCGCATTATCAACAGACACATCAAGTTATGATCAATAGACATCTATTTCAAGGTGGTATAACTGAGTTATGCCACTCAAAGCAAAGTTCATCCGATGTGAAAACAGTCTTTGATTAAAATCTGAAAGTCTGATAAGATTCTGTATGCAATCCTAATAGGGAAATCTCGACAGAATAACAGAATAACAAGATAAGACGGTGGTTACCGACACTTTGATGATACTGCTCTCAGAATGAGATACAGTGTGCACGAAATCCTCCTCCGAGTCACATGCCATTCGGGACACTGAAAATGGCTTTACATGCGCTAATGAGAGACTTTACCCTCTGCTGCTATAGTTTGACTTAAGTTAGGTCCGCCAGCAGCTGATAACATGAGGTCAGTGAGTGTCTCTGTGGCAATCAGCCATTGTTGAGGTCTGATACACAGTGAACTCCGAGACATCCAACTCAGCCAGCTGAACATAACATCAATTAAGCGCATCAGTAAGAACATGCATCCACCGAATGCTGCCTGTATGACTTAAATTCTTAAATTAGGTCCTCTAGCAGCATACGATGATGGATCAGTAGAGTGTCTCTGTGGACTACGACCAGCCACTGTTGAGGTCCGACACACAGTGAACTCTACATTACCATATTATAAGCCAGATGAAATCAGTGAAAATGCTTTGCCTCATAATATATTATATTATAACAATATAATATTATATTTATAATACGTTATATTATATCATATATCATATGATTCTATATCATAGAGCCAACAGAAATGTATTTCGCCTACCAAATCTGAGCCAATTAAAAAAAACACTTAAAAAACATGCCATTTGGGCATGTGACTTCCCAAGTTTCACATGCCCGAACTGATTTTCACATGCCCAAAAGGGTAAAAATGAATGCGTTCATTGATAAGGCAACCCATGGAGCTAGAAGCTATAGCGTCAAACTTTGTTCATTTTTTTTGGTTTTTGTTAAAATTAATACATTAATAACAAATTAAGTATGCACATCATTACCACTCTATGCACAATGTACTGAATTAATGGGTGGCAAAAGCTGTTCATTTTAAAGCACAAAATTTGTCCCTTCATAGCTACAGTCACCCTCTCCCAAACTCCAACAGCACGCATTCAACAAAATTCTCAATCATTTCATTCTTGTCCTTTAAGTAATGAGCAATGCTCTGCAAAAACTGAGCAGCTGCTTGGTCATTGGTGTATGTGGCACCAATGTTCAATGACCTTTTGCTTTGTCCAGCTTACAGAGGGTGTACGCGCGGGAGCAAGGGCATGAATTGTGCGAAACTTTATGACTAATCTGGAGTAATCTGCCTCCTTTAGTTTGATGAGGCAGCAGCCAGCTTCACTCTGAGCCGGAGCTGTTCTGGTATACTTAAGAGCATTCTTTATATGCTGCTTACTGCATTAATGCTGTTTCACAGTTTCTAACTTCATTAGTGTTGCCCCATCAACAAAAGCATTCCTCTTTCCCTCCTCCTTTCTCCATCTATGCACCATGCACACCTCATCATGTGCTCATTCTCCAGGTACAACAGCAATGGTCTGCCATTCTTCCAGCTAACTTGGAATTGTCTGTCCCGTCCCTTTTCATACCTTTTTAGCCTTTTTTTCTTGTCCTCCTCGCTCTATGCTACCAGGCACTGCCCGTGCTGTGCTATATACTTCAGAAAGCTCATGTCTGGTTCAGCGGGTTGAGTTAGACTTTAGATAACCTCTTAAAGTAAGCCTACTTTCACTTTTGTTTACTCCTGATTGAGCTTCTGGTACTTTAGTCATTAGGTTTACAAAATTCATGATATTTCCGAAACAAATTAATGACACTGTGACACTACTGACTGTGTCACATTTTTGTGAAACATTATCATTCATTAGCAAAATTGCGGTATGTGCTTCTTTCGCCTTCCCAACTGATAGAGTGTGGAGTATTTTTGTAAATAATTCAACATCTAACAGCTTGTTTGTTTTTGCCCGGCCCGGCATGATATCCTCGTACAACGAGGTCATTGTTTTCAAATTGCACGACTCCATGAAGGGCCGTAACAGCTTATATCTCTTTGCTTTACTACGTTAAAAGACAGAGATAGGTTGACTTTAATCATTCTTCTTCTTTTAAGGATAGGCTTAGGCCTAGACTGACTCTCCTACGAGTATGACTACAAAAATGAACACTCCCGTAGACCATAGATCCCCTATTCAGCGGTCCTTTTGTATTGATTTTGTGATCAATTAAGTCAAGACTTTCGCATTTTACAAACTGTTAGTTACAAAACCAGAATTTTTGCTTTACAAAATGCAAGGTCAAATACACTGAGTGCACTTGCCACTGAGCTCTAGACGCTATTTGGGCATGTCAGTTCCTCAAAAACCAGGCACGCGACCCCAAAATCACACGCCTCAGGCAGCAAGCGTGTGGGATTTCGCGTACACTGGAGATGTAAAACACCATATAGTAGTATAGGTCTAGCATTGTAAAACAATTTCTCTATGGAATAAATAAAAGTCCTATTTTACTTTTAAGTAAAAGAGTACATAACAGTTCTTATCAGTCTTTACCATCCTTTGCTAAACTGATCCCTAGCTAGGCCTTGGAAATGTTTCTGTCTGATGTCTCAGTCTCAGCCCCGTCTCAGGTAAACATTCCAGCTCCTAATGAGTCCTAAGCCCCGGTACCTTAGCGCTGGTACTTTTCCGTTATTTTTAAAGATTTCTCATAAAACAGGCCAACATTAAAGTAAAGTTCTCTGAATAAGAAAATCCATTACCATAAATCAGCTTTCACGCTTGTAGCTCTAAGACACACCTGAACTTCACAAACAACATCAGCGACAGCAGACATCTTGCAGAAAAAAAACAATCCAGACTTACTTCCCTTCACTCATTACTTTTCCGGAGTGGATCTGTTCTTAAGCAACGTGCATGGAGCAAAAATAATTTGCTAAGCACACGTTAATTTACAAGGTCACTAAAAGACTTGCAATAAGTCATACGGAAATCTGCAATTTGCGGAGCATGTTCAGTGCTGTGCGGGGAAGTGGGAAATGTTGGAAAACTGCCGGTTTGAAGGAAAGGTCTACAAAATGCGGATACCTGTCAGGATTCGCTAAGAAAACAACTGAGGCCATGAGAACGTAGCAGAACGTCATAACTACAAAATAAAGTATATTTATGAATCATTCATTAGTTCTTGCCTGTGCCCAGGAGATGTTGGATCTAAGGGCTAGATATAATTGATTGATTGATTGATTGATTGATTGATTGATTGATTGATTGATTGAATGACTGACTGACTGACTAATTGACTAATTGATTGATTGATTGATCGATCGATCGATCGATCGATCGATCGATTGATTGATTGATTGATTGATTGATTGATTGATTGATTGATTGATTGATTGATTGAGAGCCGCCACTGGATGTGCTGACTGTCTAACTGATTTTTTTCATTTATTACTTGGTGAATTTCTATTTGATGTATAATCAGTATGGTCATCGTCATTATAATTATATGCCCACAAACTCCTGTTTTTTTTGTGTTTTTTTTTGCAATAAACTTTGATCAAATCTTGCTCAAACCTTGCTTTGACAGTTATCTCCATAGACCATCCCCAATTAACGAGGGAAAATAGCACAATATACTGCAGAACATATAGGTATGAAGATGCCAACAGCACCTGGCATTTTGGTATGCTATTTTCAATAGTCCCTATAAAATCAGAAAGCTGGCCATGGGGAAGGGGGAAAGGGGTTGGATTTGAATTTTAAAGGCTCATATAGTTGCAAATACATAATAATGTAGACTCAGAATAGGTGAAGTTTAGCCACTCAAGGATAAACTTCGTGGTTGCTGCTAGGTAAGTAAGTTTACCCTGTTTACTGAGTGAAAAGGCCTAAAATATTGGGTAGCCTGCTTCACTGCCTAAGTTCTCAAATTTTAATCGGTTTAAGGGCTTTTTCTTTGTGTTAATGATCAGCGCCATGTAAATGGCGGCGACACTGTATGCTCCTCAGGAAGTTGAGAAAGCCTTTAGTGATCAGGCCTGCTGGAGTAATAACAGTGTGAAGACGCGTGAGCAGGCATTAGCCTAGATATGAGACTTATAAACCGCATTATTATTATTATGTGAAACGTCGCTACGCCACTCATACTCTCTCCCCAGTAACACTCTCTGATTTTTTTTTCAGCGTTCCCAGGTTTTCCTTGCTGACCTCTATGGGCCATGAACCGCATGGTCAGTTGCAGGTCTGTGCAGTCACCCGCTAAAGGTTTGTCCCAGAGTCAGCCGGCAATGCATACAGGTTACAGACCTGTAAGAGGTTTGGACCCTTTTTTCCTTTATGGGCTATATTAACATTTTGAGCTGCCCACTGAACCCAAAGATTTAGCTTTCACCCAGACCCATACCAGATTGAAGCTCATTATGTGGCCCAAATTTTAAGACTTACCCAACCATATCAAGCCCGATGAAATTTTGAGCTTGGTTGCTATTTGTAAACAGAGCCTATATTTTTCACTGGTCAACGCCAAACCCCTCCTCTTCCGAGGGCTAAATAGTGCCTGGTAAAATAAAGTAAAATGGACACAGATTTCCGTGATATCAAAATTTCCCCCCCTGGAGCCCTTATTACTGGAAGCAGGGCATGCCAAAAGAGGGAAAAGGGAAGATGAAATATAACCCCTAAGTCGTAGGACCAAAAAGTGAAAGTAGACTTACAGGCCTGTAACCTACAACCGTCTTCTCAGTTTTGTCAGGGGTGGACAATCAAGACGCCATTTTGTGGTGTTTGGTGGTTACGGACCTGTAATGGGATTGGAACCTTTTTTCCTCTAAGGGCTATATTAACATTTTGAGCTGCCCTCTGAACCAAAAGTTTTAGCTTTCATTCAGACCCATAGCAAATTTAAGCTTATTGTAATGCCCACATTTTAAGACTGACCCAACCTAAGCAAGTCCACTGAAATTTTGAGTTTGGTTGCTATTTGTAAACAGACCCTAACTTTTTCACTGGTCAGCGCCAAACCCTTCCTCTTCCATCTGAGCACTCCCTTGACCTGACAGTTACAGCTCAGGACTAAATAGTGCCTGGTAAAAAAGAGTAAAGTGGACACAGTTTCCCATTAAATCAAAATGTGTCCCCTGAAACCCTTATCACTGGAAGCAGGTCCTGGTAAAAGAGGGGAAAAGGAAGATGAACCCATTAATAGAACCCAATAGTGAAAAGTACAATTACATGTCTGTAACTGATCTGCCTGCAGGCAGTGGAAAAGAGATGAGTTGCGTTTGCCTGACCTGATTTTGCAGTAAGAGTCAAGATTGTATTGCAGTGGATTCCAGCTTATAGTGAAATAATATACATCTATGGGAATGCGGAAGAACTAGCAAAGAAGGGCAGCCATGGTGACCAGTTTAACCACGCAACCAGCCACCAACGAAGAGAGGGCCTCTCTGGAAAATATACTATCTAGGACAGTAAGGTTTTTATTTACCCTGTTCGGAAATTGGTTTACGATGTCATACAATGTTACACGACGTCTCATCATAATACACTGTACAAAAACAGAACAACACATATCATATATGTAAAAACAGAATATTACAAATGAAATACATGACAAAGTCATTGCTGGTCTTCCGCGATGCAGCACCCTGCCCCTCNTTTCCCAGCTCTCTAAAGGCAGATACTCATTTATATCAGAGTGGAGTTGGGAAATGGAAGTGAATTGTTTTTCTCAAAGGCACTACAACGTGAATAGCTCGGCCTACTCGTCGGACACACAAACCCTAGACTTGACAGATTTCAGTTTCTGAATACTACTCACAAACCACATACGCTGTCTCCCTTATGCAAAGAACGCTGGAGAAGTGGGTGAGAGAGAGAGAGGGAAAGAGAGAGAGAGAGAGAGAGAGAGAGAGAGAGAGAGAGAGAGAGAGAGNGAGAGAGAGAGAGAGAGAGAGAGAGAGAAAGAGAGAGAGGAAGAGATAGAGGTACAAAAGTTACAAGTCTATTGACTTCATACACGGCTTATCCAGGGATAGACAAAGAAAAGTATTCAGCGTCCGTATCGGGAACTGCTGCTTTTATTTACATCTGCACTGAATCCGTAAATCTAGAACTGATTATGTGAATGTGTTGGGGAACAGCCCACTAACATCTCTGCCAGCAAAGACTACCTGCGAAAACCAAGCTTTGGGATTCGGTAGTTAATCCGGGTTACTTTTGTTTGGTCTTCGTGAGTGCGCGAAAAGGGCTGTCCTTTTAGAGATGAAGATGCCAATAGCATCTGACATAAAAATATGCAATTTCAAATAGTCCCTAAAAAAAAATCAGAAAACTGGCCATGGGGAGGGGGGGAAGAGGTTGGACGTGAATTTCAAAGGATTAGATAGGTGCAAATACATTTGTAGACAGAATAGGTGAGGTTTAGCCACTCAAGTATAAATTTCGTGGTTGTTGCTAGGTGGGTAAGGTTACCCTGTTTACTGAGTGAAAAGGCCTAAATTATTAGGTAGCCTGTTTCACTGCCTAAGTTCTCGAAATCTAATTGGTTTAGCGACATTTTTCTTTGTGTAAAAATTTGGAGAAAAAAACAACTTAACAACATGTTTAGAAAGTACAGTATTTTGGTTTGGAACCCTTGGATAAATTAATGAGAGGTGTAAAAAATTATATAGCCACCAGTAACAGTGAAAAAAAAAATTCGGCTTCATCCTATCATTATTCTGTGCGCGATCCTAAGCAACGGAAGTCTCAGGCAAGCCAAGATGGCTGAGACTAATGTGGAAGAGTTAGAAAATAATCACTGAGTTGGGATTGGTGTTTGCTCTACTTATATTGTTATCTTTGCCTCATTCATGAGTATACATACATACTACTGATGATCCTTACCACAGCCTCCTCCGACATGCGACCGTTGATAAAACGTTCCACTAACAAATTTGAAACCGTAGATGATGGTGGCCATTTTGCCGAACTGTCACCTCCGATCTTCCCCAGAGGTTTCTACCATTTTTCATCAGTTCTTAAAAAACATCAGTAGGTGCGCACACTTCAGCACCGCGACCAGCGCACAGTGAGCAAAAAACGTACCCTTGCAGAATACAGCTGAGTAAAATTACCGGGGCAAGCCAACACCAGCATGGGAAGAAGATGATGAATTTACACCGTTACGGATGGTGGGGGTGGGGTCATTGATAAGTTTCAGAGTATCGGACGCTCTTGTAGATACCGAAATGGAAAACTTCGTCTTATCTTTTTTTCTTTGAACACACACACACACACACACACACACACACACACACACACACACACACACACACACACACACACACACACA
>JAWQUT010000219.1:358494-373693 GCA_033807755.1 Ellobium chinense
CTCTCTCTCTCTCTCTCTCTCTCTCTCTCACACACACACACACACACAAACACACACACACGGACACACAACAGACACAGACACAACACACACACACACACACATACACACACACACACACACACACACACACACACACACACACATACACAAACACACACATTGGCTTCAGTGAAGCCAAAATTAATAGATGTAAGTGACCTCTTTACACATTAGGCAAGATTGACCATATTATATCTTGTTTTGAGGGGTATCACGGGCTGGAACAAAAGGAGCAGGAAAGGGGAACAATATTTTGAGCTCTGGATCCGCCCATGACAAAAAGCTCTGTAGGGGGAGAAAAGACCCATAAAAGGGTGACGCCAAAACCAGGCACTCTGTCACAGCTATAACATACCACCTCTAAAGGGGCGGCAACAAATCAGCGTGTGACAGGTAAAAGACACGCTGACGTTGAGGCATAACGGATGAGTGGTCTCCCTTCGTCACGAGCCAGAAGAGAGTTGTCGCCGTCTGCTGGCCAGAAGAGAGTTGTCGCCGTTTGCTGGCTTAATAGTCTTTGAAGGAGTCCACCATTCTGTTGTTTAATTCTTGTGCAGCACCATAAGTCTTTCGTTAGTGTTTCCTGGTATTGTTGTATCTTCCTGCTTTGGGTTTTAATATAGTATCTTTCCACTGGTTCAGTGTTATTCTTTATGCTTTATAGATGATGTTTCTTGGAGGGAAAGAAAATTAAAGTAAAGGCATTTAGTTTTTGCTTTGTGTTTTAATAAAGAATCTTTCCACTTGTTCAGTGATATTCTTAATACTTTATAGGTGATGTTTCTAGGAGGATAAGAAAATTAAAGTAAAGGCATTGGAAATTGGAGCCCTCTGTGTAAATGTTAACTGCAACATTCTTTGCAAGTAAATATTACACTCAGGACTGTGAGGAAAGTTACATTAAAACAACAAACAAACAAACAAAATTGTTTAATATTTTAAGATATTCAGAAGACAAACCTAGATGTTGTGTTTATTTAGACCACTTCTTACAAAATATTATCGTGGCGTAGCTAAAATCTTGGCAACTTCATTTGTGGTTTGACGCTTATTTTTTTTTTGGACACATATGAGATATACAGTCATAGAATTTGCCTTCAAATAAGACTGTTTTAAAATATCAGTTACAAATAAAATTTAAAAGTAGAGCAGTGAAGCCAAGTAAAAATATTAATAGAGAGCTTTTGTTGTCACGTTCAGACCTCTTAGTCACCTCTATGGCACAGACGGGATGCGCAAATGACGTTTCCTGGTGTTGCAATCATTTTGCATGTTATGAGCTAGAATCAGATGTGAATATCACATCTTGTTCATAAAGTGCAATATATTTAATTCACTAGAAAGTGCCATATTAATTGCGCATATGTCTACCTCTGCAGTAATGGTTCATCAGAGGTCCGGACTTGAATTTGAAAAGCTCTATAATATTCAACAATCTCGTAGTTACTGAATAATGAGAAATCTGCATTCATCAAGTCTTATGTATTGTTTTTCATCCCGATTTATTCTGCTGAGGCTTTTTCTGTTTGTACTAATTTTTCATGGCGATTTTGGTAGATACTGTAATATTGCTGAATTTGTTCCAGGGCGTTTTTTTTTATCCATTTGTGCCACAATAATAATGACAGACAGCCAAGATAGGAACAATTAATAATAACAACAGGTCTATTTATGGTAGTATTTACAGTAAAAGAAGTAGTAAAGACAGCAATATTGTATATCCTCACTAACAATGATTCAGATTCAAGAAACTTTATTTGGCTCATGTCACAAGTGAGCATCTTAAGTGCTTACAAAAGGATTAACATGAAACAATAAGAAAACAAATACATAATAGTGGGGAATGTAAACATATTAAAAGTAATACTAATCCCATGTGGGCACTACATTTTCTACATTGTGAACGATGCCTTCTTAATTTCGAATTAGTAGGGAGTTCGAGCTAAGCAGTAAAATCTAAAGAAGGATTTGGGTAAAAACATTACAACAACAGGTATGCAGATTTCTTGGAGTACATAAAGTTCAAGGTCAAGGAACCCTAAAAAATACCACTTATAACGAAGGAAATAGTTAAAGGATTAATAATAATAATATAATTGATGTTTATAATATAAAAAAGAAGTAGAAAAGGGCAAAGAATAGTAAAAGTTTTACAAGATAATAATTCCGTATAAATAACGAAATTTGCTCTTTAGTCAGCTTTAAAACTGGAAGCCACGACCAAACTACTGGAGCATCTGGAAAACTGGACTTGCTCTTAATCTAAGAGTTTTACTCACTGGAGGAACACCACCAATCTGTGCCTGGTCTGCCTACCTCAAAAAAGATGGGGAAAACGCCTTTGTATTCCTGTATCGTCTTACTCTGTGGTGAGTATGAATGTTGGTGAAGTTTTGATCATGGTTGTGTTGTTGTTGTTGTTGTTGTTGTTGTTGTTGTTGTTGTTGTTGATGTTGTTGTTGGTGAACTGAATGTTGGTATTATTACTGTTATTGTCGACACCTCTTAATCACACCTTCTCGGGAATATGGAAATGTTTCTATTAAAACGCTTTGCCATTATTCCCGAACGTTCATGTAGAAACTACTGTTTTTCGTTATCTGAATATTGCTGGGATTAACTTTGAATAAGTGCTGGCCACATTTGAAGGGTTTCATGGCAAAACGCGTTATCCACCAATCAATATGAACTTTTAGCTTTTTCTGCATACTTCATGTAGCAGTAGGAGTATTTAGTATACATGTATTTCCATTCCATAGAAGGCCAAGGACATTTGATCTATATTATTTAAGACTTAAATTTCGCCTTTCACATAAAAATATGCTGTCTGTTTTGCCACAACCCCCGAATGGTGTATAATGCGCTTTGCCATGAAGCCCTGCATTTAAGCTGTATTGTTCTATATTTTTGTTGATTTATACGTATTTGTTCCGTTTCCGCTAAACTGTTATTGTCTTTTCTTTTGATCAACCGTAAGTAATGGTAGAGGTGGTTGTGGTGGTGATGCTGATGATGATGATGATAGTAATGATGGTGGTAGTTGTGGTGAAGATAACAGTGGTGATGGAGGACATAATGATGATGATGGCAATGGAAGTCAGATGGATGGTCGAAATTTCCTTTGTACCCTTTTCATTGAGAGTGCAACACGACTGATCTTGATTCTGCTATGTAGACCTATGGTGATCCAAATTTCGAACCTGTCTGTCTCAAATACGTGCATGTATAGGTGTATCGTGTACGGTGTGTATTTTTTTTTGTGTGTTTTTGAGAATTAGAGTAAAGAGAAATGTGTGTGTATTGTGTGTGTGTGTGTGTGTGTGTGTGTGTGTGTGTGTGTGTGTGTGTGTGGAGTGGGTGGATGAGAAAAGGAGAGAGAAAAAGACATTGTGTGCATTGTGCAAGTCCATGGATATATGGGAGTATCTGCACACATGAGTATTTTTCTTTATGTATTTCTGTAAACATAGCCATTGTAATCACTGTAACAGAGACTCATTATCTTATCTTATCTTATCTTAACTTATCTTATCTTATCTTATCTTATCTTAATATGTTGCGGTATAAATTTAATGTATGGCGGAGGTAGAAAAAAGGGAACAGAGACATTAGTCAGAACAAGGTGAATGCAAACGGGAATACCCAAACTCTGATGCCTATAGACATACACTTAGCCCCACGCGTTGTCACGTGAAAGTGCGCACCGGAATAGTGGATTTGAAAATTTGAAAATAACAGGGTCAGTTTTATTGCTACAGCAAAGTTTAAGCTCTCTTATTTTTTCCTTTCCGCCTGTAAGTTTTCTTTGTATTCTCGTCTTCCTATTCCTCCTTTTAATCTTCCCTTACATTATTTGCCATATTATGTCTCGACTTTGACGCAAATAGGAACGGGAATACCAACTATTGATGCGCACTGGCAGACGTTTAGTCCCGTTGCGTTGCGATGTAAAAGTGCACACCACCGTGTTGAACAGTGTATTTTAAAGTTTAAAAAAAAATAAAATGCCCAGATCTGTAGCCACTTCAAGGTTTAAGCTGTCACAATATTCTTTTTTCTTCCGCCTTCAACTTTTCTGTATTCTCCTACCTGTTCCTACTTCTGTTCCTTTCTTACACTCTTGTTCTATGACGCAAAATTGGGAACGGGAATACCAGATTCTGATGCGCACAGGGCAGACTTAGATCCCGGACTTTGTCATAAAAAAGTGCATACCAAAGTCTTGAACAATTTTTTTTTCAAGTGTTAAAAATGTCATGCTCAGTTTTATAGCTACTTTAATGGGTTAAGCTTTCATAATTTTCTTTGCTTCCGCTTGAAAATTTTCTCTGTTAACTCTCCTTCCTGTTCACCACTTCATTCTTCTTTTACACACCTGTCTTGTGACTTCACCTGTCGCTAGTTTATATATACATTTCACATCGCAGCAATGCGTTATGCCATAAAAACTTTTAACGACCTTACAAAGAAAATTAACGGCTTTGTTTTAATTAAGTGACGTATCCTTGTGCTCAGGTTTCTTGTTTCCCTTAGATGGTGTGTAGAAACTGTTCCACTCCCTCTTTAAAGTGGGTTTAGTGAACTACTAGTACTGTATAGGTTGTAATGTTTTCTATCAGTATGTTTTTCTCACGAATTCGAAAGCTTCCAAGTCTAGTGTAATGGACGTGTCTTTTTGTATTCGAAATAGTGAGGGTTTTGCTTCTAGATCCGTGCTGGGGAGTTGTAGAACCCTGACTCTGAGTGTGTTTAGGTGGTGTGTGGGAAATTGTTCCACTTCCCCTTTAAACAGGCTTTTGTATACAACTGTGAAGATGATGATGTTGTCCAAGTCAATGTCCTTTTTGTCACGAACTTCAAAGCTTCTAAGTTCAGTGTAATGGACTTGTTCTCTTGTAGTCGAGATTGTGAGGGTTTTGTTTATAGTTCTGTGCTGGGGAATTGCGGAGCCCGGGTTCTGAGTGTATGGAGGGACGTCACAGTGACAAATGAGAGAAGTTGTCTCTTGTGTCACATGTTCGTCATGTTTAGATGTAGATCCCAAAGGCGGATCAAGGAACTCTCCTTCGAGGAAAGGGGAAAGGGGGTAGGGGAAGGAGTGAAAACCCAGTGAAGGGAATAAGGCTTTACAGCTCTCCGTGACTTCCCATCATACATGACTATGTTATATACGACTTCTATCCACTGGCTGTCCCTTTGTTCCTCCCTCCCTCACTGCCTCTGTCCCTCCTTTCGTCTCTCTGTCTCTCTCTTTCTCCCTCCCTCTCCCCCTCTCTCTCCCTCTCTCTCTCTTGCTCAACCAGATTGACCGTTTCCATGGGGGAGGGGGAAGAGGGCCCTCCTTCTAGATCCACCATTGGTAAATACGGTCTATGCGTGCACCATGATCAGTTGTGCAATATCGTGACCAGCGCCTTCCCAGCTGTCTGTAAAACTTCTCTTCTCGTGGGAACATCATTTTGTTGTCCTTCTTCCTCGTCCAAGCCTCTTCTGCCTTTTCATTAGTCTTTTCCTATTCTTGTTTTTCTTCTTTCATTGTACTTCTATGAAATTATTCTTGTTCCAAAAATGTATTCTTACAAAGATTTTTGTTTAACTTGTTTGAAATTCTTCTTGCTTAATGTACCCTTCTTTTTTCGTTTATGGATTCTACCCTCGATTTTTTTCCCCCGCGTATTTTGCTTCTTTTTTTTTTTTCTTCTTCTTCATCTATTTCTGTGTTCTTCTTCTTCCTCTTCTTTTTTCGTTTCCCTTCTTCTAAGAAATTCTGTCTTTTAACCTTTAATCATCATCATCATCATCATGATCATCATTATTTGCAAAACATTTATCCGCACTGGATCTAAATAAGTAAAGCAAGAAAACTATAACAATTTAACAAATTTAAGGCACAAATTTTCGGACTGGCGTCCTTCTTCAGGTGTAGAAAATAAAAATCATCATCATCATCACCATCATCATCACTAACATCATTATTATTATTATTATCATTATTATCATTATTGTCTTCTTCTTCTTCTTCTTCTATTTCGTCTCCTTTTTTTTTCTCCCTCCCTTTTCTTCTGCCAATTTCTCTTCCTATTATTGTCGTATCTTCTACCCATGCTTCTTGAATAAAATAATCTTCCTTCATAAAGATCCATTTCTCTTTCTCGCTTTGTCTCTTTCTACTGCTTCGCCGTAAATATTAATATCCTTATTTTGCATCTACTTACACTTCTACCATCGCCGCTTCTATCGCTATCACTATTAGTCTGGTAAGCGTTAAAAAAAAACAACTAGTATGAGTAATGTAACTGCTCACATTGCTACCAGATATACTACCGGTATACTACCGAATATATGAGAGCTTGGGCATTAACGATGGGAGCTCTTACCATCGTAAGGGTTACATTAACTCTGCATATTACTGAACACTACTGTTGCTCATGAAATGTAATTCTTATGATGGTGAGAGATCTCACTGTTGATGCGCAAGTTTTTTATTGGCCATGTGTTGCATTCTTACCCATTTATATTCAGGTTGGAGCAAATGCATTCGCTAATAATCCTCAAATTGTCGCTTGAAAGGCCATCAAAATCTCTTCAGGAGATCAATGGTAAATAATGTAATGTATTGTTATTATTATTATTAGTTGTTGTTGTTATTATTGTTGTTGTTGTTGTTGTCATCATTGTTGTTGTTGTTGTTAGGACAGTTACTGCAGTTATACAAGCAATACCATGATGACTCCTGTTGGCTATGCTGTAACTTCTTCACTCAACTCTTACGTCACAGTCCGAAGTTGAAGACAAAGAACAGACACGCCAACAACACTAATGAAGATGCCAAAACTAATACCGTCTCCGAAAACCAAAGAACCAAAACTACAACACGTAATCCTTAGAAGTACCTTGAACACAGAGCGAGAAAGAAATAAACGAATGTTTATGTGGACGACCGACGATGTAACCCGGAAATGTATTGTGGTTGGTTAAGGAGTGTCACGAGGTGACCCTCATAAGTTCATGTTTATTCATTACAGCGGTATTGTGGTTCTCGTACATCAAATGGTAGCGACAGATATATATTTTTTTATTATTTTTATCTTGAGACTAACATGCTGCGATTCTTTGACGGTGGCTTAGGAAGGAACATTCTCCTTTCAGGAAGACAAAAATGTGTCATCAGGAGTCACTTCTGGGTTCATCGCTTGAGATACAGGCATTTCATAACCTTTTTACCAGTGCTGTCCACTCCGCTGAATAGCAATCGTGATAATCGCAACTTTCCCTCAATTGTAACATTTTCCCCTAAGAAAGCGCTATTTTTCTATAGAATAGCCACTCGCAGCTTCTTTTTAATCGTAAAGTTGTCCATGTTCACACGGAGTTTCGATTAAGCGGAATTGTCTGTATTTTCAGTAACGGCAAAAACTATGTAGCAGCAATAATCAGGTAAAAAAAGCCAAAAAATAATGTGATGTAAGTTTAATCCAAATAAATATGCGCAACACATTAAGAAAATTACTTCTTCCATACCAAATTTGTTGGGATAGGAAGCTTCCTCTATTAAAATTTCAGTCAGCCTTGCTATCTCGGTGCCCTATTTTTTTCCCCCGAAAACCTCGTCTTCCGTCCTTCACGGCTTAAGCCTTACCACTTATCTCACTTGAAGTAGCCGACCATTATTTGGCCAAGAGATAGCCTAGAGCGTTTGTCCTGTATAATGTTCCCATAGACGATCGCGGTCGCAACTTTCCACAAATTTCTGCGTTTTTGAGGCCTTGCTGCAAATATTTTTCAAATCTCTGCAAATTTAGACTTCTCCAGCAAATTTTGCCCAAATTTTGCCGATCTGGACTGTACACTGCACTTTTTCCGCTATCATCGCAATATTGTGCAAAGGGAATGCAGAAATTATATTCCATGTACACAGCAATGCATAGGCACGATAGTAAATGCGCGATAAGTCTAAAGAAGTTACGAGGGTATTTTGCATATTTTGACGCAAATTTTACTTTATTTTGCATGCACATTTTGGAGGTTTGAAATGCAGTTTTCTGCAGGGACAATTTATGGTGAGATAGTTCTCATGTTCGAATTTAGTTAACGAAGGGTTTCCCTTCAAAATCTTTGACGGTATTTATAAGGTATCTCCTATCGTTGGCTAGACGTGGGCCTAAGGCTCATATCTGATAGCGATAACTGTGCTGAATAGGGATTATAAAATCCTAACCTCAACATAAAAGTGAATACCCACCCTGACCCCTACCTGTAATACAGTTTCACACACAATTCGCACCATGAGGTTACAAAAGCCTAGTTCGACTTGCCTGATTTACCCAGTAAATAGTTGTCTTTAAGCTCACTTACACGAAATTCCACAATATCTAAGTCTTCTTTACAGGGGCGTAGCGTAATGGTAGTCAAATAGTCAATGACTACCGCTTGGAAAAAGAATGCTTCATACAGTTCTTAAAAAGAACAGATGGTTCCCACAGTAGTACTGAAATAAGAAATTCCAGCTCTCATCGCCCTTTATGAATTAGCAGTTTAATAGTAGACTAAGAAAAACAGACCTGCGCAAGCCACTCGAAATGTTTGACTATAAAGGTCAACCCCTCGGGCCGCGCTTCGTGTACTCTACTGTCAAAAGTATGACACTTGCACCCTGATTGAGCCCCAAGCGCAACTCAGCTGCTTAGCCAGTTTAGTAGTCAGTTTGGATTTTGATTACGTACGCGAGCTCGCATGCAGTTCCTCTTTTACTGTATTAGGCGCAAAAATCAGCATTTGCACCCAGACTGAGCCCCAGTTGTGCCCGCCAGCAGTGTTAAAATTTCCATGCCTGTAGGCAAAAATCGAAATGACTACGGAACACAGACAAGGCATTGAAAAATGTCAGATGAGTGATTTCTCTTCATCCATTCGCCTACTTCGAATGAGGTCAGGCGGCGTGTTATTGTAAGCTGAGGGTGCTTCTAACAGAGGTTAGATCTTGATTTAGATCAAGTGTAGATCTAGATCTAGATCTAGTGTATGTCTAGAGCCTACATAATTTGAAATGTTGTGCTTTCGACAGCATGCATTTAGCCAAGCTCCTCAGTAAACATGGCTAATACTGTAATTGTTTCGGAAGCAGCCAGCGCAGCATTTGCTGCGCTGAGCACTCGATTAACATCTTACAACGACTAAAACCACACGTTCAACTATAATCCAAACACGAACAAGAAACGTAATGTTATTATGCAAGCAAAGTTGATCGAAAAAGTGTCATTAAAATTTTATTTTCCTTTTACGACCCCATCCTTGATTATTTTACCACGCGAAGGAAAAAGGCATCAATCTTTTCTACAAAGAGTAAACAAAAAGTCGCTGAATTTTGTTGTTGCTGTTGTTGATGTTATTGTTGTTGTTGTTGTCCTGCTTTAGATAGTAAAGCAAATCTTGCTCTATAATATTGTGTTTCTATGTTTCAAGCATGCAATCCTACCTCCCCTTAATGTAAAAAATTAATGTAGAGTGACCCTAATCAATGTGTAAATTTGATTACCTGGTTTTGACCCCCGCGCTACGCCCCTGCTTCTTTAATCGCTTGCTGCATTTAATGCGCTTATTAAAAATGATGTTTAATATTCTTTCTTCCATTTTTGTTTTCAAGCTACGAACCGGTACATCAAAAAGTGCAAACAAGCAAACTTGTTTCCTTAACGACAAGTGGCTCCGCACAAAAGACCACACCGAAACTGAAGTAAAGACCGAAACGGCAGATTCAGTTTACAAAATCAGGAGAGAATGTAAACTAATTTGCTGACAGTGACAGGTCCACAAATGAAGGTCCCATTCCACAGGACACATTTTTTACTGTCTTACTAAAACATAATGATAACAGCTTGTTTTCATCCAATCAGAGGTCTGTAACTTATGAGCGCTGTATGCACTTCCTGCATCCGGTTTGCCTTGCAGTGTCGAGGCTTAGATTTATCATAATGGCTCACAAGATTACATAGTAGTGTTGCAAGGTACACGTACGACCATTCATCTGTGTGCGGGGCAAATTCCGCTTAATTGCAATAGATTTCAGGCAACGAAATTGCTTTTATCATGTATTTATCAGCGAATAATTGCAGTTCCTTGTAACAGCAAATCTTTTTATTATCCTGAAGAGTAGCCGGGAAGCGGAACTTTTGACATTGTTACAGTTGACTTTCCATCCTCCCAGTCTGCTTAAATGCAACTTTTAATAACAGATTTCTATATCCTTTATATTCAAATCCCGGAATAACAACAACTCCGCTTAATTAAAACATTTAACCGCAGAATACTATATTCTTTATATTTAAAGCCATAGAATGATTGCAAATCTTCTCATCTGCAAACTTCGCCGAGCTCCCGTGTTGCTGTTATGCAGAGCAAACTACTTTATAGCGTTATATTAGTGTCATTATGAGCTTGTTGACCACGACGGATACAGTGGGCGCTCCCGGCTGATGTATGAACAATGTACAATACTTCGTTGACTCTAGTCCCTTGTATATATAATGAAGTCTAGAGGTCACCTGTATTTTGCGGCTCCTTGATGTGGCGATTGGTTTTTAGGAGACAACCGTCGGTGCTCGTCATATTTAACCGTGAACTGAGTTCAAAGCAGAACTTAAACAGGTACAAAAAAGAACGTCTGAACTAGTTCAGACTGAATTATAGATTCAAGAGTATTAGGCGGAGATCGAGTCGATTTAAGGTCCTATATAATCCTTGCGTAAGAACTGTGCAGGATCGCCTTCATTATAGTCAAGAGAGAGAGAGAGAGAGAGAGAGAGAGAGAGAGAGAGAGAGAGAGAGAGAGAGAGAGAGAGAGAGNACAGACAGACAGACAGACAGACAGACAGACAGACAGACAGACAGACAGACAGATTATTTCTGAAGAATGTTCATGTTCTACTCATATCTGTTGATACGAGGGCTCTGCAGGAAGACTTTGCCCCAGGATCTGCCTAGCCACAAAACGGTAACGTGTAGGTTAAAGTCTGTCTTCACAATAGCTTTATAAGTAAACGCTCTTTCGATCCCTCCCTACTCCTGCCTTCCTCCTCCCTCTCCCTCCTCCTCCACCGCTCTTTCTCTTTCTCCCTCTCTAACTCTCTTTCTCTATCTCCTGTTCTCGCCATCCACCACTTTTCTTTACATTAACTTCTCTTCACTCGCCTTCCAGCTTGACCCTCTGTATGTCACACTATAGAGTCAGGGTCCATCTAGCCCATAATATCTGTATCAGGGGCGTGGCGAGGGTGATTTTTTTGGGCAATCTAGCAGCTGTCTGTGGCCGACTAGAGTTAAGATTTTGCATAAGACAAGACCAGAGGCGTGGCGAGGGCGATTTTTTTGTTTTTGGTAATCTAGCACTTATACCCAACCAGCTATCTGAAACCTCAGTGGCAAACTCGGGGTCAAGACTTCGCATAAACCAAGACCAGGGGCGTAACGAGGGTTTTTTTTTCCGTGAAATCTAGCACTTACATCTAAGTAGCTGTCTGAAACTGTCTGTGGCCGACTGGGGTTAGGATTTCGCATAAGACAAGACATTTACTACAGATTGTCTTAGTACTGGATATACATGGGTATTATCTTTGTCATCAACCTCACTGCATACATCAGAGCGCGAGGAACGATTGGTAAATGGGTGTAGTTTTGGGATCGTTTTTTAGTAGATGCTTATTGTTCTAATTACGACAGAAATCTGTCACTTGAAATACCATACATTCTGAGAAAAGTATAAGTACTTGATTGCATAGAAACTCAGTTATTTTTTACCTAAATTCCGTTGGAGCCTCCCCCCCCCCCCCCCCCCCCCCCCCCCCCCCCCNAAAAAAAAAAAAGCAGAAGAACCAATCACTTATTTGGGATACAAAGGCTTTAAAAAAACAGCCAAAAAATCTGGTATTTGGCTCCAAAACAAATCTGAGAAAAACTCGGGAAGCCATTCGCGGAATGGGTTCTGTCGCTCTTGTGCGGATAGTCTAGTTTTCCCTCAGATTGCGTGAAACCTTTTTTATTAAAATAGTTTCTCTCGTGACACATCCTTGGATACAGTTGTCAACATTGTTCATATGGTAGCGCTGAATCTGCGAGAAAATGTATGGGTTCCAGCCGTAGGGTCAATCTTCGGAAATGGCTTGTAGGCGAAATAGTATGAGCGTGATATCTGAACATTAAAATTTAACAAAACATTTCGGATTAGTTAAATTGTATTGGATAAATTGGACAATGTATCGTACTCTCAGATTCATAGATTACATAGACGCCACGCCTCTGAATCCACCTCTCATATCAAGACAGACTGTGGGCTCAGTCCTATAACATAAAATGCATCGATCACAGAACCTCTAAGTTGACTAAACCTATCTATCATAAAGAGGAAGGATAAATAAATAAACAAACAAATAATAAATAAATACATTAATAAATAAATAAATAAATAAATAAATAATTAAATGAACAAAAGATAGAAAGAAAGAAAGAAAGAAAGAAAGAAAGACAGAAAGAAAGAAAGAAGAAAAAAAGCTAGAAAGAAAGAAAGAAATAATTATATGAATGAATGAATGAATGCATGAATGAATGAATGAATGAATGAATGAATGAATGAATGAATGAATGAATGAATGAATTGACCGCACAAACTGCATTCCAGTGTCCCGTGCAATTCATACTTATACCGTATGTATAATAAGGGAATTATGGAGATACATGACTGTTATACAGTAATACAAGCAACAGTAAGCTGCTGTGTAAGTAATAAGGAACTGTTTACTGCGTGTGTGTATGAATAAACAAAATGAATAAATAAAGAGGTAGAGACACAGTGCACAAAAAAAAAAAATCAAAAGAATACAACAAATGATTAATCATCACTTATTATTGCGCGTGTCATAAATGTTAATTCGTGAAAGTGAACAATAGTGTATTGTGTAACTGAAAGCCGCCCCCGCCTCGCCTCCCCCCTTTCCCCCTCAAAAAAAACAACCAACAAACAAACAAAAACGCTCAGCATCAAAATTCCATATCCAGATAAGAAATTATTATAGTGGGCAGAAGCGTGTCATTGTGCTCTTGATCCGATGCTACTTTTAAAGAATCGATTCTAAGCCGAGGACGATTGCAGGTATGGAGTACCGATACTGAATACATCCTAGCTGGAATCGGATGAAGCAGTCCTGATTCAGTTTGTGTCACAGTAACCTCTAACCTTTATGTTATGTGAGCTGAACATTCAAGTAAAAAAAGAACGGTGATCGTTTCAAAGCAGAACTCAAAAGAAAATAATCTTGGCACTCGAACTCATCTTCAACGTCATACGCAAATGACAAAGGGCGAAAGTTATGTACGGGGGAGGCATTAAAGTACTGTAGGAGAAGAGAGAAAGAGAGAAAGAGAGAGAGAGAAAGAAGGGTAGCATGAACAAGTGAGCGATTGACGGATGAGTCATTTGGATGAGTGGGCAAATGATGAAGGAGTCATTTGGATGAGTGAGAGAATGACGGAAGAGTCATTAGGATGAGTGAGCAAATGATGAAGGAGTCATTTGGATGAGTGTGCAAATGACGGAAGAGTCATTTGGATAAGACTGAGCAAATGACAGAGGAGCAATTTGGAAGAGCGAGCAGTTGAATTAAAATCTTAAGAACATTGTTATTGTATTGCACATTTATAACTAGTTGTTGTATGAACATTGTTATTGTATTGTACATTTATAACTAGTTGTTGTGTGACTTAAAGAAAAATAATTTTTATTGCTGTTGTTATTGGCTCAACTTTGAATCTCATCGATTGGAAAATTAAAGACAAACGTGTCGAGTTTGTGGTGTTATGCCCCACGTTGTCTAGACTATATTATTATGTTTTTAATTTTGTCTCACAGACACGAAGATAGGGCCATATTTAGCACCCTTGCAGTCCCCGCGATGCCAGTTTTGGTGGGCGAGGTTCNGGGGGGGGGGGGGGGGGCTTTGACCTGTAAACTCTGATCAAGGGAGGTAACGCAACTACTATTTCATCAAATTCAAAACACCTGACTATTACACGAAGCTTTACATAAATAATTGAATGCTAAGGCCGCCACCCAACTTGGCATTGATGGAAAAGGAGACATGTCAGATTTCAATTGTGCGTGTCGCTTATAAAAAAAAAATGCGTAGGCGTTAGAAAAAATGGAGGAGAAAATGGGGTGATAAGAATAGGGGGTGAATAATGTTTCGAATTTTTTTTTTTTTTTGCATTGGGCGTTGGGACAGTTGAATGATGAATGGCGGAGGAAGGGGGTAGGGTGGCGGTGGGGAATAGGCGGATGAAGCAGTTACGACCCTGCTAAAAACCCTTCACAAAACACGAATTTATAGACTGTTGGCCTGGAATTTGAGTTTGCGAGATCCTTATCTATGACAGAAAAAAACCGGAATGAAAGGCGTTGCCCTTGGTCCATGTCAGTGTTAGAAATCTAGGCCATCACCCCCTTAAGTGGAAATCTGCATAAATTAGTGTCTTATACAATTTATAGTTCAGTGCTTCTAGTCTTCCTTGTCACTCAGCTTCTTCTCTTAAGTTCCTCATGGGTTATTTATGACACTGTAGGTCATTTACAGCTCAGAAAGGTATGAAGACTGCAGTGTAGTTTTTCACCTTTGGCTATTTTAACCTATTCAGCCATGCCATCTTTATTAGTTTGTAATAGGTGAAAATGATTTTACATAGGCACTCTTTCCGTCTTCGTCAACAATTTGACAAATAGAAACACACATAAAACCTAATTAGATTTTTAGATTTCTGGGCAGGAATAAGATAGCTCAAAATAGATTGTTTGGGTTAAAATTATATTATGCAGGTATTTTTTTCAATCGTCATCAACATTTTGACAAGTAGAAACATGCATAAAACCTAATTAGATTTTTAGATTTCTAGGCAGGAATAAGATGGCTCAAAATAGATTGTTTGGGTTAAAATTATATTATGCAGGTATTTTTTCAATCTTCATCAACATTTTGACACATAGAAACATGCATAAAACCGAATTAGATTTTGAGCTTTCTGGGCAGGAATAAGATGGCTCAAACTTAATTGTTTAAGGCCCTTTTACTTAGAAGCGGGGGGAGGTAGAGGGAGAGAGAGAATTTTCTGGGAAGAC
>JAWQUT010000219.1:399591-410100 GCA_033807755.1 Ellobium chinense
CCCCCCTTCAGGGTCAGTTTTCTGATTTTTAAGGGACTATCTAAAATTGCATATTTTTATGCCAGGTGCTATTGGCATTTTCATACCTAAAGAAAAGCTGGAACGGTGCGCTTTGTATAAGTACTGGTGTGATCTTCTTCGTGGAAAATATTTCTATTGACGAAAATGGCAATTAAGCGTTATCGACGGCTTTGTCATTTTTAACTCAGCATAACTATATTTAAAGCTCAACAGAAGCTTTTTTCCCACTGAAAATAAAATAATGATTTACAAAAAAAATCTGCATCGCTAAATAGTGATTATTAACCCAAAGTTGGCTGGAGTCAGTATGGGCTCAGTTAAACCTTGACTATCTCTTCCATAGCATGTGCATCGTAAAATAAGAATGTTTAGAGCAAAGTTGTCAGGAGTCAGTATGAGCTCAGTTAAACCTTGTTTATCTCTTTCGTTGCATCTGCATAGCTAAATAATAAGGATTATTAAAACAACGTTGTCTGGAGTCAATGTGATTTCCGTTAAACCTTGTTTATCTCTCCCGTTGCATCTGCATAGCTAAATAATAAGGATTATTAAAACAACGTTGTCTGGAGTCAATGTGATCTCCGTTAAACCTTGTTTATCTCTTCGTTGCATCTGCATAGCTAAATAATAAGGATTATTAAAACAACGTTGTCTGGAGTCAATGTGATCTCCGTTAAACCTTGTTTATCTCTTCCGTTGCATCTGCATCGCTAAAATACGGTTTATTAAGACAAATCCTGATCAGAGTCGATACGTGCTCAGTTAACCTTTGTTTATTTTCCATCCTGTCACCATTCCTGCAGGCAAATGCCCAGACTCCAGCTGTTTCAATCTCTTCGGTGGAGATCCGAACCAGTGTGATACAACCAACCTGTGTCCTCCCGAGCAATACTGTTGCAATGATGGCTGCAAGAATGTGTGTCTGTGGAAGCCAGAGTTCGCCGCTATCATTGCTGAGCAGGAGGCAAGGGCTAGATACCAGCAGCAGGTTCTAGCTCAGGTTAGTGATTTCCGGCAGGGAGATATCAAAAGTGGATATTAGCTTAGGTTGGTGACTTCTGACAGGGAGATATCAACAGTAGACTTTCGGCAGGGAGATATCAACAGTAAATCTGAACTCAGGTTAGTGACTTTAGATGGGGAGATATCAACAGTAGACTTCCGGCGGAGAGATATCAACCGTAGATCTTAGGTTAGTGACCTCCTGCAGGGAGATATCAACAGAAAATCTTAGGTTAGTGACCTGCGGCAGGCAGATATCAACAGTAGATCTTAGCTCAGGTTAGGGACTTCCGACAGAGAGATATCTGGGCTGCATTTCTTAGGTCTCCTGCAAATAAAAGAGGTGTCCTTTTGAAAATGAAAGGGCAGTCCGTGGGCGGTGCCTCGGAGATCCCATGAAACAGGCGGAAGTTGTTACCAAAAGGCAAGCCAAGATTGCTGCAACTGATGCTGAAGCGACAGGTGACATGGGCTGACTTGCGAGTAGTCTTTGCCTTACTTCTATCTCTGCCTCATTCATTAGCGTTCAGATCACCGTTGATTCTTGCCATATCCTCCTCCAACACAAGGAGGGTCCCTCGGAGATTGCATGTAACAGAAAGTTAATTAGTGTCAGGGCAAATCTGAAATCACAAATGAATGTCACCATTGTGTGAGCTTCCGATCAAGATTGCCAGACTTTCTTTCGAGTGGAGCCAGATTGCTTATAAAAAAGAGCCCCCCCTCNNNNCCGCAAAAAAAAAAAAAGAGAGCCAAACCATGTCTTGAAAGTTACGCAGAATTGCAAGCACTTTTTGAATAGAAAAGTCAGTTTTGTTGGAGCCAAAAAGCAGCCAAAGAGCCAGTCAATTATTTGGGGGCCAAGGGCTTTTAAAAAGAGCAAAAAATCCGAAAGAGCCAAGGCAAGTCTGGCACCCTTAGATCCCAAACTGTACATAGTCTAACTCTAAAACAACGCTTATACCAGATCTAGGCTCCATCAAACAATCGCCTAGACTCACTGGCTGTCTGAGACTAGCGAGGCGAATAATACAGAAACAGAAACGCATCCCAGATCTTTGCTTACGTTAGTACTTCCAGCAGAGTGATACCAGCAGCCCTAGTAATGAGGTGGTGATCTAGATGTAAAGTGTGTTGTACCCGTGTCATCCACAGAAACAAGCAGAAGAAGAGAGAAGAAGACAACACGCAGCATATCTCCAGCAGCAGCGACAGCAAGCAGCGGCGACACTGGCTAGGCAGCAAGCTCAGGCTAGAGCAGCGGCAGAGGCGGAACTGGCTGCTGAACAGGTAGGATGTCCGTAGAGTGATCTTAACTCCCTAGTGGCGAGGCTTCTCGGATGCAGCCTGTATTTGGTTGCATGGCCATTTTTACGGATCATGATCGTTGCATGTGATGTCTACCGGCCGGTTAGGTGACACTAGGAACCAAAATTCTACCCCCCGCGCTCAAAGTTCGACAAGGAGATGCGTATATCTAGTGTCACACTCAAGCCAAGCCCGCGGACGATAGAATCAATTCTATCGCAGAGGGTTAACCCTCCTGCTAATAGAGTAGAATTAATTATAACATCAACTCGCTGCGCTTCAAAGCGGCAACAGTATAATATACGCATTTCTTTGCCAGGCGCTAGGCGCGGCGGTCGAATTTTGCAGCCCATTGTCAGCTGATCGGCCGGCGGACATCACGTGCAACGATCATTGTCCGTAATAATGGTCACGCAGCCAGCGGGAGGCTGGACCCGAGGTGCCTCGCACTACGAGCGTTAAGTAGTCAACTCCATCAAAGCCTACGTCTGGTTTAAGCAAAATGTAAATAAACGTGTAATTTACAGTAAATAGTACTGTGATAACGGTATTAAATCTCACGTCCGAAAGTGAAAGCTGCATTAGGCAATGAAAGCCAATATAAACAGACCATTATCAGCTAATCATATTCCTTTAACAATGAAAAAAAACAAAACAGAGAGCAGAAGTAATGATTGTTGGAGTTGTGACATACATGGCCCGGATGCCGTGCATGCGTAATAACTGAGAATCTTTCTGCAAATTGCTTCTTGGACCCTTTTTAGTAGAATGATTACAATGATGACATTAAGATGAGAAATCTTTGCTTATCTGTATCACGTTGGAGTATCTTCAATTTTGAATCAGTGCAGTTGGATAGGATATTTAAAATAACTCTAACATAAGATGGAAGATCTCCTGAAAAATATGTGAACCGGATGCACTAGTGTAGCATTAGCTAAAACTTCCCAGATTACAATGACATCATTAGATTTACAGGAAAGACAAAAATACACTGACTTGTTTCTAGAAAGGCATGGACTTTTGCAGTCTGTATACTCTAAGAACGATTCACAAACGGTAAAGACACCTTCTGTCCACTCTCTCTCTCCATCTCTTTCCCTCCCCCTCTCTCTCTCTCGCACTCTCATTTGTTATCAAAAATACATTGTATACTCTAAGAACGATTCACAAACGGTAAAGACACCTTCTGTCTACTCTCTCTCTCCATCTCTTTCCCTCCCCCTCTCTTTCTCTCGCACTCTCATTTGTTATCAAAAATACATTGTATACCCTAAGAACGATTCACAAACGGTAAAGACACCTTCTGTCCACTCTCTTCCATCTCTTTCCCTCCCCCTCTCTCTCGCACTCTCATTTGTTATCAAAAATATATTGTATACCCTAAGAACGATTCACAAACGGTAAAGATACCTTCTGTCCACTCTCTCTCTATCTCTTTCCCTCCCCCTCTCTCTCTCGCACTCTCATTTGTTATCAAAAATACATATTAGTTGTTATTATGCAGTCTTTGTCTTGTGCCCATTTAGATGACAATGCAATAATGATCCATAGGTTACATGTAAATGCTATCTGAGTATAATGACATAATGATGACATAATGATATCCTTTCACAACAGGCCCGAGCTCAGTATGCTGCCGATATGAAAGCAGCCGCAGAACTTCAAGCCAAGGCCGCCGCTGATATGCAACGGCAGCAGCAGGTGAGAAAATAACAGTGAAATCATCAACATCATCATCACCATTTGTTTCACACAAAAAAAATTAAAAAGTCGTCCACCAGTGTAGTGAAATGTAATTTAATTTAAATTATAAAAAGAAGTACACAATAATGAAAAGTCAAATTTTCGGAATTAAAAATTCCTTCATCAGGAATAATATTAATAATAATAATGATAAGGAAGAAGAAGACATATGAGGAGATCTTAGGCTTTATAAGGGTGCTAATTTCAAAGAGTTCGATCAGAGTTCACTAAAGAAAACAAAGAAAGAGAGAGAGAGGTGAGGGGAGTTCAGATAGAATAGGAACAAAGGCGTCACCCAGGTTTTGAGGAGGTGGGAAACAGACTGAGGTAAGAGAAAGATAAAAGGAGCTAGCTATGGAATACAGAAATTATCGCTGTAGAGTGGCAAAGATGGTGTAAAGAAGGAAAAACAAAAAGAAAAGAAGAATATATATATATATATATATCCACCCGTGCTCATCATCATCATCATCATCATCATCATCACCATTATCATCATCATCATTATTTGAAAAACACGCACTTGCCAACAGTGTAGTAACGAAGCAATCCAAAATGAAACGAAGAAATTAGTTTAATATAATTTTCGATCCTATACGTGGATCTTCTTCAGCATCAAATGAAGAGAATAAATACAAAGAAAGGGACGGTGCATTCAAGAACAGTTTAAAAATTATCATCATGATTATCATCATCATCATCATCATCATTTTCATTATCATCATCATTATTGACAAAACATTTATCCGCACCAGATTTAAATAAGTAAAGAAAGAATACAATTACAATTTAACAAATTCAATACATAAATTTTCGGACTGGCGTCCTTCTTCAGATGCAGACAATAAATGAACTAAGAATGAAATGGCACAAGAAAAGGAAAAAAAATTATGAACAACAATCATGAAAAATAAAAATCTTGAACAGACACACATATTCAACAACGAAAACGTACACAACCAATTTCGTTTTTACAAAACAAAAAACAGTAACTAATCTCACACACGCGTACTCTTACTGCCACCCTCAAACGCCAACCGCGTCCACTCCCTCCCCCCCCCCCCCCCCCCCCCCCCCNATCATCATCATCATCATCATCTTCGTATTAACATAATAAAACTAAGGGGTCGAGTTCATGTAACGCCTTTGCATTGCAATTCATAACACAGCCATCTACACAAATGAAATCCAACATGTCACCATTTTCATCATTGCCTAGTTAGGTGGCGGTCTTAGTTTCTTTTTTTTTTCTATTTAGGATATCATTATGTTCTTAAAAAATAATTCTTCTTTCTAAAGCTTTGTGTAACCGCTAGTTTTTGAACTAGCTGAAACAAAAGATGCTGTGCTTCCTTGATGAGAACTTATAGGTCAAAGGTTACATCATTCTGTTTTCTGACTTTGTAGACGTATTATAATACACCGTTCAGGCATTAGAAACCCTTTCGAAGAATGGATGCTTTTATTAGTAATATAAAAGAAAATTACGTTGTTTATTTTTGCGGCTAGCATTTTGTGAGCTTATTTCCTGACTGATTTGGCTCAAATCTGCAGTATAAGTCACAGTATGACTGAAGATATTAATTTTCTTTGTGGGCATTCGATGTGCAAAATTTATCCTGTATTTAATTTATTGAAAATGATTCTTGTTTTTTTTTCATCTCTATATATTGCCATATTAGAATTGGTATCCATGCTTGCCAGCTATGCGCATAACGTACCTGGCCACTGCGTAACCTGCAGAGCAGGACTGCCAAACTGGCTATTTGAAGCCAAATGTCAAGAGTTTGGCTGTTGGAGGAGGAAGGGGTTTGGGGAAGGTAGGGGGAGGGGGAGAGGGGAAATCGCTTAAAAATATGAAAAAGTATTCCTTACATACAGACGGCGGTTATGAGGGAAGTATATTGTCACGCTCATTCCATATTTGCCAAAGTTATTATCTGAGATTGTGAGACCTTAAGCGTTCTAAGCACAACAGTGAGGCAGATGTGATTCAGCCTGTAAAATTGGGATATCATAACAAAACTCTACATTGTTTTAATAGGAAACAGAAGATACATTTAATGAAAGATCATAAACAACTCGAATCAACATGAAAAAAACATGACTAAGGCAAATGTAGAAGGAGCATGACAATATAATATTATGAAGATATGGTTCGGTGATGTCTTTCTACAAACTCGACTGTTACCACTATTGCAAAATGGGTAATATTTTTGCAGTAGAATTATCACTGTCATTGGACTAACGTGATGTCATTTTTTTCTTTTATTCTCAGCAACAACAACAACAACAACAACAGCAGCAGCAGCAACCACAGCAGCAGCAACCATCTGCGCCCACCCAGACACCTACACCATCGTCGACCTCGGGCAAAACTCAAGGCAGCCCAAGCTTCCTCGACAACTTCGTGGGCTCCCCACAGACTGTTGTAGACAACAGCAACCCTACGGCCAGCACCAGCATCAACGGCAACACCAACATCAACACCAACACCAACAACAACATGGTGCAGATTGATTACCAGCCTCCTTCAATACCACCAATCGACGGAACCTTCAACACAAAAGGCTACTTCAGTGCCAGCAAGGGCGACAACCTGGCCGGAACACTCAATAACCAAATTAACTCCCCTGCCAATGTTAACCCTTACTCCCTGCCTTCCCAGCAGAGCTTGGTTGATAAGTTCGAAGCCATCATTAACCCCAAACCTTCCTCGGCACCTATCCAGCCCTACATTCCGGGTGTGATTCAAGGGGCACAATTCAGGCCTCCTTTCCCCCCTGGCAACTTCCAGCCCCAACCACAGCCCCAGTTCCAGTCTTTCCAGACTAGAACCCCCAATTTCCGACAGCAGAGCCCACCTCGCAGCCAACCACAAAATCAGGATTCTATCTCGCCATTTTTCATGCTGCACTTTATGAACACTATGGCGTAAGGGCCGCCATTTTGCAATGTCTGGACATGTGCACAGACAATTTCCGGAGGAAAAGACTGTTGCGACCTTTCTTGTAAATGAGTTCTACTAATGATATTTTTATTATTTTTTTTTTCACATTAGGAGGGTCTTTNCAGAGCAAACCACAGCATCGACAATTTGGGAAGGAAAAGATACTGAGATATCTTAATATCTGTTTACGTTTGGACGACGTGAAATATTTTGTTTTCTACTAAATGAGTATAATGATTATTTTAAACATGTGGCAGATGTCACGTGTTCATTTTTCTTAAGACCGAATAGAAACCATCCTCACATTATTTTCCAATTCACGTAAAATGTATTGTATAAGGTTAACGCAGACTTTCATTCTGAGAAAGTCTTGTAAAAGGTTTGGTTTCATGCAGATAAGATGTACTTAGAAAGATATACATGTATGTATGCTGTACTTATAGACATCCCTACCTCTAAGCCTCATTCATGACCTACCCCAGTTTTACCCCAGTTGGTAATAAAATGTCTTGTCTTATAAGAACTCTTACTTCCAGTTAGCCATTAACGGTTTCAGACAGCTGAATGGATGCAAGTGCTAGATGACCAACAAAATCACCCGTGCTTCTTCCTTGATCAGAGGTCTTTGCTTAGTTGCATCATGTTGGAATAACTTCAGGCTTCAGCCAGTGCAGTTGATAGAAATATTGGAAATAACTATAAGATAACTTGGACCATTTCCTAATATTAGTGTGAAAGCTGTTAATAGCATATAGAATTCTTGAGGACTACAACACTGTCTAGTTTCCCTAATAAAGGTACCATGACGTTTGTAGCAAGAAAGGGAGGGGGTGGGTTGTGAACAGCATTGCCTGCTGGCCTTCACATCTTGTATATTACAGGGCTGAGGTGTTTGACTCAATCTTATTATAACTAGGTTTTCATATATAAACCCGGAAGTAAGATACTTGTATTGAGCAATGCAATCGAATATTTCAAATCGCAGCGGCCAATTAGATTCTTCGGTAAGATCCCTTCCGACTGTCATTACCGCATGGAAATTGCGTTCCTCATAGCCTGGAAGTAAGCAATTTACCAGCCAGTAACCTTTAATGTTTCAGATCACACAAGCCAATCACATCTCTCTATACGAGTGCTCAGCTTATGTTGAATTGCACCAAAGATGTTGTGGTCACTTCCTGGTTTATACATGCCGTCTTATTATGGTCCTTGCGTCACATTGAGGGTATACACATCTTACATAGTTGATGATGTTCTAAAAGAACTGGCCAATCACACCTCTCTGTTCGAGTGCTCAGTTTGTGACAGATTGCTTCAAAGACGTTGCGGTCACTTCCTGGTTTATAGATACAGTTTGTTATAGGCGATGCGTCACATGTTGGGTATATACGACTTGAATAGATTATGACGTTTCCATAAGTATGAGTCAAATCGGTTCAAACAATTCTATAATTCAAATTGTATTTGGTCTCATTGGAAAGACGTTGATTTATAGCTAATATAGCGACATGGCCGTACATGTATATTAAATTTTGTCAACACAGTATGCATACTAAAATTAGAGCTAAAACGTGCAGCAAAGCAACTTTGAAAAGACAAAAATACACAAATCCGTAATCAGCAACACAATGTGCAGGCTATTTATAAAACCACTGTCTTGTTTTCCATCACTTAGGCCCGGTACTGTGTTCAATTATAATGTGCTGATCGATATAAAAAATTTCCCATTCGAATTAAAATCTGTAATAAAGGAACAGACATAGCTATGGATAAATGTCTACATATATACTCAGCATAATAACTGTCTGTTAGCAAGAGTAAAAAGAAATAAATATTCTAATACTGCGTTTTACAAGTCTCGTATCCAGACAATTTCACACTATTATTACCCCAGCAGGCCTGATCACTCTAGGACTTTCTCAGCCCCCTGGAGAACGTACAGTGCCGCTACTATTTACACGCACTGATCGCTAACATTCTGACAGTATCTTCCACTGCCTATAGCCAACAACGAAACAAAAGACCATAAATGACTTGAAAATGGCATTTCACTGTGTAATAGGCATATAGCCTTTCAACAGGGCTGACATAGCACTCTCATGTGTTTATGTAAGTCGATTTTTTTTCGGAGCTAGTCCACTCACACAATATGTTTACAAATGCAGATCACAGGATGTAGTTTAATACCCATTGTAGTAGGTATTAATTAGTGGGTGTTGTATGTTTATATATGTTTACATATTGACACAGTAAAGATTTCTTCTGAAGAAATTCTGCCTTAGTCTGTTTTTTACTGATAGTCGAGTTTGTGCGCAGCAGCGCGGTGACGTTTCGAGAGTAGATTAATGATGACCGCAGCACCATATTCTGCGCTTTCACTTCAAACTTCACATAACTTGTTAGGGCCATTCCATGGAGCTAGTTCTTTCTGTCAGTCACTACAACATAAAGCATTTGTTGTTCTATGAAATGTTAGCCAACTGTTATTTATCTGAACATGTTCATGTCAAAGCAACAAATCCCTAGGAAAAAAATATCATTGACATCACTTCAGTGTTGCTGATTGTTAGAATAACTGACAGAACAGTCACTGTGGAATGGCCCTATGTAAATGTGCACTTATTTAAAAACCCAGAGAGAAATATGCTGCTATTACAGATAGCAGAGCTACAGTGCATTCGATCTGTCAAACCATGGGCTTTGAGAGATGATAACAGCAACCACAGCAACAGCAACCATCTGCACGCATCCAGACACCTACACCATCATTGGGCACTAGCAACACTGAAGGTAGCCAAAGTTTCCTTGATGATTTCATAGCCTCCGGACAGACTGTTGTGGACAACAGCAACATTCCAGTCAGCAGCAGCAGTAGGAGCAGCAGCAGCAACAGCAGCAGCAGCAGCAGCAGCAGCAGCAGCAGCAGCAGCACCACCACCACCACCACCACCACCACTACCACCGCAGCAGCAGCAACAGCAGCTGAACCATTGGCAGAATGATTGACGGTGGAGAGCTTTTAACTTGCGCAGAAATCCAGATTGTAGTTTGTGTGTGTGTGTGCGGGGAAGGGGGAAGGGCCGCAGAAGGGAGGATGGAGGGAGAGCTGATGATGACGGGTTTACCAAAGAGAAGACTGGGCCTATTCATGCGTCCCTACCTCCCTAACGGCCCCGAGGAGAAAGGACACACACCCCTGCCCCTCTTCCAAAACGCTTAAAAGATCATGAACTGTTAGCAACAAAAGACAACAATAATAAAACCAATAGCAACAAAATCAACAACAATAACAACTGAAAGAATAACAATAACAAGATCAGCAATAAGGAGAGTCAAAACAATATCATCAAGAACAATAAAAAAGAAGTTGAAAGCAACAATGAAAAACTCAAAGGCGCCAGCAGAATTAAGAAAGACAACATCACAGACAGACAGACATACACAGACACAGACACAGACACACACCTACCTACCTACCCACC